>JAOTQR010116739.1:0-24704 GCA_025774065.1 Solanum ossicruentum | reverse complement strand
TAGGTGATGCAGCTCCTTGGACATTTCACTTGGGCCTTTTGGAGCTCCAAATACATGGGCCTTTGCTGCCCATTTTTTAGATTTCTTCTTCTCAACTAGTTGGGCCTAATTTGCTAAGAATATTGTATTGTCTTTGGGACCTTTTTAATGCCTATCTTAGGCTAAACATATAGTCCATTTAGGATGCTAAAACATGGGTCCAAGTTACACCCTTAACACAGACTTAATTTATATCGAACTTGGACAATTTTGACGTCGAGTCTTGTCTCCGTTTAGTTAGCAATTTAAGCTAAGCAAGCAACTGACTCACCTACTAGCTTCTAAGTCCTACAAGCACCTCAATTCTCTTACTTCATTTTAAGGCCATAATCTCCTCACTTTGACACAAAACATGTATACACTCGACCCTCTGAAGCTCTAGACACACATATAGCCCATTAACGCGAGATCTAAGGACTTTTGAAAATTAGTGCTAGTTTAACCAAATCATGTCATGTTGCATTTGAATTGTACTAGTACTGTAAGGTGTGTGGTGTTACAGACTACCTATTGTCATCTTCAAAAATGATGATTATATGGTCAAATTAGCTAGTAATTGCAAGTATACTCTGGTTGGGAAATTTTCAAGCGCTATGCCTAAGATTGAGCTTATCTGCAAGAGCTTTAATCAACAAACTCAATTTATAGTAGGTGCTGAGATTACTCACTCTAATTCTAGGCACATCCTCATTGATTTGAACAATGAAGAACACCACAATATTATATGTACTAAACAGAAGATATTTATTGAAGGACAACTAGTGAGGATCCAACTTTGGACCCCATATTCACTCCTGAGAAAGAAACTCCCATAGTGCCTGTATGGGTCACTCTTCTTGAGCTACCCTGGAACTGTTATGATAAGGAGTTTATCTTCGCCTTATTAGCTCCTATTAGGAAAACTCTTTATTTGGATGTTGCATCTCAATTCCAATGGTTTCAAGATGGTGATGTGAATTCCCGTTATTTCCATGCTCTGATTAGGGGTAGAAAGAGTAGATTGCACATTCAAACAATCCAAGATGATGAAGGCAATTGGTATCAAGGTGATAAGGAGATTACTACAATGGCCTGTAACCATTTTAAGAAAATATTCACTGGTGAAGACAAGTATATCCAGGAGCAGGCATTACATTGCATTCCTCACATGGTAACAGATGATCAAAATAATAATCTCCAGAGAATGCCCACTATGGATGAATTGGAAGAAGTTGTGTTTTCTATGAATCCTAACTCAGCTGCAAGACCTGATGGCATGAATGGAAAATTTTTCCAGGCTTGTTAGGATATTATCAAAGAGGATCTGTTCAATGTCATCCAAGCCTTCTTTTGTGGTCATATTATTCCAAAATACTTCTCCCATGTATGTTTGGTTCTACTCCCAAAAGTAAACCATCCTAATAAAATTTCTGAGTTTAGACCTATTAGTCTCAGTAATTTCACTAGTAAGATCATTTCTAAGCTTCTTTGTCAAAGATTTTTCCCTATTCTTCCTAACTTGATCTCTCCCAATCAGTCAGGCTTTATTAAGAATAGGAGCCTTTCTAAGAATATTATGTTGGGTGAAGACATTATTAATCATATTAAGAAGCCAAATGAAGGTGGCAATATGGTCATAAAGCTTGGTATGGCTAAAGCGTATGACAGAGTATCTTGGTCTTACACTTTCCTGTACAGAGAAAAATAGGGTTCGGAGAGGTTTTCATTGATGTAGTTTGGAGAATTTTGTCTAACAACTAGTACTCTATTATTGTAAGTGGCTCTAGACATGTCTTCTTTCACCCTACTAAAGGGCTTAAACAAGGTGATCCTCTTTCACCTACTCTTTTCATTTTGGGTGCTGAGGTGCTGTCCAAGCTTCTTTATAGGCTCAATTTCATCCCTGAATATCATGATTTTTTCATGGAAAGGATTGGTCCACAGGTGAATCATCTTAGTTTTGTTGATAATGTCATTGGCTTCACATCAGGTACTAGAAGGTCTCTAGAACTCATCATGCAGATTTTGTCTACCTATGAAGATGTGTCTGGTCAACTCATCAATAAAGATAAGAGTCACTTTATGGTCCCTACTTACTCTTTTGCTCCTACTATTAGCAGAATGATAAGGATTTCTGGTTTTGTACAGACTAAGAGCCCTATGACTTATTTGGGATATCTTATTTATATTGGTAGACAAAGAATCATCTATTACTCAGGATTAGTTGCTAAGGTGCTTGCTAGAATCAATGGATGGCAGACCAAGATTCTTTCTTATGGTAGGAGGGTTGTGTTGGTCAAGCATGTGCTCTAGTCTCTTCCTATTCATCTTCTATCTTCTATGTTCCCTCCTCAAACTACTCTTAAACAGATACATAGCTTGATGGCTGATTTCTTTTGCGGTTGGCAAAATGATAGGAAAAAGTGTCATTGGGCTTCTTGGAAGAATCTCAATTTCCCTTATGATGAAGGGGGTACAGGATTCAGAAAACTAGCTAATGTTGCTACTTCTTTTCAATAAAAGCATGGTGGATTTTATAGGACCAAAAAGACTCTTTGGGGTGATTTTCTTATGCCTAAGTATTATTAGAGGGTAAATCCTATTGCTAAAAAGGGGTACTCTGGTCAGTCTTTGGTGTGGAAGCAAATGATGAGAAACAAATTTAAGGTAGAACCTTATATTCAATGGAAGATCATTTCTGGTACCTCTTATTTTTGGTGGGATGATTAGCTTGGGACTGGCCCTCTTGCTTATCAGAGAGAGGGTTTTTCAAGATCTAATAACATCAAAGTCTCAACTTTTATCAATCATGGTGAATGATATGTAGATAGAATTATCCAAGTTGCTTCTCCACAAATGGTTTCCTCATCCTTGCTCAGCAAATTTATTTTCAAGAGAACATTTTAGATCTGGCAATCTGGAAACCTACTCTGAGGGTAAGTTTTCATGCTCTTCTGCCTGGGACCTGATCAGAATGAAAAGAGACAAGTCTATTATAACCACTATGAGCTGGAGGAATTATATACCTTTAAAGTATTTATTTTAGCTCTGGAGAACTTTGAGAGGTAAACTCCCTACTAATGAAAAAATAGTGGCTTCTGAACATAAACTAGCCGACTGTTACTGCTGCACTGTAGCTCGCCAAGATACTACATACCATATTTTTGTGGCTGGTAGGTTTGCTAATTACATTTAGAGCTATTTTGCAGATTTATTTGGGATTGACAAAAGCTACACCCCACTTAGGAATATGGTGATAAGATGGTGGTCGACCAAGCATCAAAATGATGTACACAAGCTTTTACTTCAGTGCATTCCTATCTTTACTTGTTGGAATTTGTGGAAGAATCGGTGTGCTTGCAAATATGATGTAAAAACTTCCAACAACTACAGAGTCAAATGTGCAGTGTTTAGATACCATTTTCCTTCTTCCTACTAATTCTCCCTATATCAAATAGCCCTATAATTGGAAAAGTTTAATGAGTAAGATTGAGGATTACATTCATGATGTTAAGGTCATTAAGGTGTGTTGGCAAAAACCAGTTGCTAATTTTGTAAAATTTAACACGAATGGAAGTGCTTTAGACAACTTGGAAATATGGGTGTGGGTGGTATTTGCAGAAATCATCTTGGAGATCTCATTTTTGCTTTCTCTTCTCTCATGCGAGTTGGTTCTAATAATCAAGCTGAGCTTCAAGTAGCTTATTTTGGATTGTGCTGGTGATTACATTTGGGATACAAGAAGGTTATTCTAGAAATGGATTCTGAGCTCTTTGTGAACTGGATTAATCATCAAATGTATACTTCTTGGCTAAACAGTCACCTACTTAGTAAAATATATGGTGTCATTATTCAATTCCAAAACTTTATATGCTGTCACAACTATAGGTAGACAAATACTGTGCCATACTCCTTATCACAACACAACTATTTAATCACTTCACCCATAATTTTCTTCACTGACTTAAAGCTTCCTAGAGAGGCCAAGACCTTTTATGAGTTAGATAAAATCCGTATGGCCAGCTTTTGGAGGAGAAAATTGAAGAGAATAAAAGAGTACCTTGAATTTTGATCATATTGTTGTTCCTGATCTTCTCATAAGGTACACCTAGGTATAGTCGTGGCTTGTTAGAAGATCAAGGTGTAGTTGTAAGGTTGATTTGTAATGGGAAATTCCCCCTTATTTACTACTTTCTAGTATTATTTTCCACTGAGAGGAGTCCTCTCATAGGTACTTAGATGGTAGGTTGTTTGTTGATTCTAGTATTGGGGATGAGTTGGAAGACCTTAGATGGTTGGCCGACTTATGAACCACCATAGGACGGAGGTAAGGTTTTTGTATCCTTTCATTGTACTTTCAACTTTTGCTATTTATATAAAAGTTGGGGGGGGGGGTGTTGCTCAACCCCCGACCATCCAAAGGAGTGGAGACCCTTTTGCATAGGTTTGTTCACTTAATATATATATATATATATAGATTCTATAAAAGCACAAGATTCCTATATGAAAAAATCTGTAATATGAATGTTGAGTATTCTAATTAGTTATTGTTCTATAGAAGTGAATGTTAGAGGAGAACTAAGTTCCATTTAGTAACTACAAGTCAAATTTTAGTATCCAAAATAGAAAGTATGAAAGAAGAATCAAAATATTTTTTTGATAGGTTATAACTTTAATTCATTGTTGTAAAGGAGAATAAAACAACATAAGCTAATTGAATCTTACTCGAGATGACTTTATTCTCAATGGTGATCGATATCCACCTTGAAGAAACTACTGCTCCTAGAGCAACTATAGAAAATGACATTGAGAATAGGGGGGAGAGTGTTTCTTTTGGACCATCAACTGTAGAATGTAGAAATGCTCATGAATCGTCTATCAATGTAAATTAATGATTTATGTTTCTTCTAGAATTTGAAATGTGGTTTTCTGAAACATAGATAGACGTTGAATTTTGCTTACAATCCTCTTGGATCTTCACTCATCTTTAACTAAACCACATCTTTGGTTAAATATCTTTGGAAAGTTGAAGAGAATCAATAGAAAAAAGAGTGTGTTCTTGTAGTAGTATATCACTATGTTTTTGTTACCATAAGTTGATAGAATAATTAGGATTTATGTTTCAAATATTTTGTTACATTTCTTATGTTATGGATTATTAATTTGTCTTGTAAAGATGTATGCTTGACAAGGATGATACATTTGATGAGCTATAAATGAATAGAAAAATTACTATATGTGTTACTGAAATGAAAATTGTGTAAAATTTTAGCATTTTGGGAGGGCTTCTAGTACTGGAGAATTTGTGAAATGCATGGAATCAAGGTTCATCAAGATTTCCTTGAGAATGAAAATCAAAGAGCAGAAAATAGATATAACAAGGAACAAGTCTAAGTAGATTTTTAATGGCAATATATCTTTTTACCCATTATAGTTAACTGGTATTTTGGTAGTTAACTGGTATTTTACCAATCTTAGGAGAAGTCCTGGCATCTTCTTTGGCAGGTTACACACATATTGATTCTCAGGATAGAAGTTAAGATGGCTACACACAATGGAGAAAAACACACTTACTTCATTAGGTGATTCATGAATGCTCTTAAGTCTAGAAGATACACCAATCTTAGTATTGATAAGAAAGTCATATACAATTGCTCCAGACTTACCAACCTCCAGATTTATATAAAGTTTAGTAAATTTTGTAAAATAACATGATATATTTATGTTAAGTAGGTGTCAGGGAATAAATTGAGTAATATATTTAGGTTAATATATAAAGCTTCTAATTAGTTACCATTGATGAAATTTTTCTTTTTTTTTTTTGTCACATATCCTTTTTCTTTCAATAGAGTCATGTGATGTGCGGTCAAAATATAACACATTTGATGCCTTAAACAAGGGATTTTGCATGTTGTTAATGTGACTTTTTTTATGATTTTTATGTATTTTTGTGTTATTTGTGCAGACAATATAGGTTGACTTAAATTTGGAGAAAGTTACAGATCTTGCTGATTTTCAGGACGAACGAGTCACAGTACAACTCGTAGCCCAAGCTACGAGTCTTAGTGTTCCCCTTATAGCCATTTCATTGTCAAATGCAGAATCTAAAGTTCGGAAGGTCTGCTTATGAGGCCAACCTACCAGTCATAGCTCTCACTATGACTAGTAGAGATGGGTGTCATAGCCATTTCCAGAGAGGATAAAAATAGGACCAAGAACTACAAGCATGGACTACGAGAAGGCTCTTTGAGTCATAGACCGGGCAACAACTTGTAGCATAGATCGTAGCAGTCAAGTCCAAAATGCAAAGTGCTAACTACGACTCGTAGGTCACCTTACGAGCCGTATTTACTGCATATTGGATTTTTTATTTTATTTTAAGGATATTTTTATAAATAGTATAAATAGTTTATGATAGGATTCTAAGAAAGAGAATCAGTACAAAATTAATCAGAAAAATAGAATAAAATATGGTAGAGAGCATTTTCCTAGGGTTTTAGAGTAGTCACTTAGGGTTTCACTTTGAAGACCCAATTTGGGGATTGGAATCACTTTTAATTCAACTTCATTATTCAAGCTTATGAATCCAAAATCAAGGTGGTTTATTGTTCTTCAGTTTCTTTGGATAATCTCTTAACTATGTCTATTTTATTCATTATTTGTAATTTTGCACAAGCTATGAGTAGCTAAACCCCCACAACTTGGGATTGTGGGAACCATGAGTAACTAGCTTGAGATAACCCAGATTATTTGCATTTCTTTAATTGGGTAATTGCATGTATGATCCATTTTCCTTAGGATTGCTTGTTGTTTAGAGTTGGTCAACACCAAACCCTGCCTAGGGTCATGATCTCGACCAAGGTAGTGATGAATAGGAAAAGAAAATGGGTGATAGAATTCGATTGATATGTTCTCGTCTAATCAACCAAACCCGACCAAGGAGAGGTTGAATGGTATAATAGGTAACAATTAGTTGGCACACCATGGTTGTCGATCAAGCACCATAGTAAAATTCGACCTTCACCTTTATCAAAGGGTTGGAAGAATCTATGTATCGTCCTGCATGCAATGACCCAATTAAGGTTGTGCTATCCGGGATATTTGAGTTTGTGAATCATGGGGCACACAATAACCAAGTTTCTCTCCAAATTGATTGTCTCTTCGTGATTAACAGTATAGTTTGTGTAGCTATTTTCACTCAATTTGCAAACCCCCCCCCATTTTAGCGAATATAGTTGATTAATACTTGAAATGATTGTTGGTGAGTCAAGGTTGAGAAACCCCGTATTCCCTGTGGATTCGACCCTAGCCTTTGGTTAGGTTTATACATGATAGCGACTGCTTTACTATTGGAGCGTAAACATCAAAATTTATGGCGCTGTTGCTAGGGAATACAACTAGATTTTAACTTGATTTCACTAGTAGTTAAGTCAACTGTTAATCTCTACATTCTCTTGTATATTATTTTAGTTTTTGTTTTTGTTCTTTTTGTACATGTGTTTAGGGTTTGTACTTGTTGAGATTCAGTCAATATGGGCATTCAATTAATTACTAAGCTAATGGACAAACATAAGCTCATTATCACCAGCAATTTACTCCAATCATTACAAAGATATGTACTATTCTATATATGGTCAGCCATCTAAAGACCCTCATGAATATCAACAAAGACTTGCATAGATATGTAAGGAGGTTTTGGGGACACGACACCTATCTATGGATGCCATAACTTTTCAGATTGTCCCAATGACCCTGAGATGTGATGCTGCAGATTAGTGGTCTACACTTCTATAAGATGTCTGCACTAACTGGAAGGAATTGCAATAAGTTTTCTTAACCCATTTCCATGTTACTCCTAAAAAGCACCGACTACATGAGCCAATTGTCAACTTTCAATGAGTTCCAGATGATTCATTAAGTGTAACATGGGAAAGATATAAAGGATGTTTGGGGAAGATTCATGGTCTACCAGATGATGAACTAGTGGAAAGCTTCTATTGAGCACTAAACTCTGAACTACAAGCTCAAGTAGATGCTCCATTTGGAGGAGATTGTTGGTCATTTATGAGGAAGCCATTCGTTGAGGTCACAGAGTGCATGGACAAATTATCTGCTATCTATCAAATGTACAAGAAATTTTAAGAGCAACCAGTAGCATGTACTAGCTCGTCTTAGGAAAGCTCTAACCATGAAGGAAAGAGCAGTGCCATCATTTGTTTCAAGTTACTACATCAACAGTGTACTGTGGATAAACCTTCTCAAGTAGAGAGCATGTTTGAAACACGAATAAAAAAAATAGATGCACAGGAGGACATGATGCGAGAAATCAAATTTGATATCATTAAGGTGAACTATAAAGTGGACCAACAGGCGTTGGCAATTCAACAGCTCGATGGCAAGTTTGATCTTGTTTCCACATAACTAAAGCACATGAACAGTGATTGAAGGAGAAATACAAGAAATGGTGATAAGAGAACGTCAAACCATGAAAAATTCTGAGTACTCATGAATTGCTAAGTCAAGCCACGACGTTAAACAAGGCGCTTCTTGGAAGGCAACCCAAGTACTTGTCATGTTTTTATCTTGTTTTGAATTTATTTTGATTGTGTGAATTTATAGGTAGTGGATTGATTTTTATTTTGATTTTAAAGACATTGAATCAATTGAATTTTTGGGATAATGGTGTATTTTGAGATGTTGTTTTGCTGGTGTTAATCAAGTGTTGGAAGTTTGAAGAAAATAGCACTGGAAGCAGTCCCTACAACCAGTCCTATAAGCCATAGTGCGCACTTTGACTCGTATACATGCCTCGTAGAGAATAACAATGATGATTGAAGTTGGCACTCACACTATGAGCCAACTTTACGACTCGTAGTCAAAGCTATGAGTCGTAAATGGGGTTCATATGTGCAGGTATGATTTCAAAATTTTTCTAAATGTTATGTGACCTACGAAACCATGACCTATGGGTCATAGACTGAGCTACGACCCGTAGTCGGGATCTTGTAGACTCGACTTGCAAAATTTTTAAAGTCGGCCTTGTTTGGAATATAAGGGGTCAAAATTCATTTTGAACCAAAATTGAAAACCTAATACGATAATTTTGTTCCCAAAAACCTCCCAAAGATTTTACTGACATTTTTCCTAACCATTTCCCGGCGTACCCACACCATTTTCCGGTAACATTTCCGATGAGCATTGAAAGCTAGGGTTTCGGCCTCTTCTTTTTCTTATTTTGTTCAATTGTTAATGATCTTCTCTTGAGGTATGTTTCTTGGTTAAATTTCGCACACAAACTTTATTGTCTTTTGGAATTCTTGAATTATTGTGTGTTTGAAATTAGTATTAAGATTACCATGAGAGAATTGATGCATCTGAATGAGAATTAGGATTTTTGTCGATTAGAATTCCCTGAGGTTGTCCCTAATTATGAAATCGCTCTTGTTGGTTGGTTGTGATGATCATATCATGCAATGCATTGTTGATCATATGCTTGAAATGAGTTTGTGACAGTTCGTTAACTGATTAATTCATACAGGGGTGAAATTTTGTTGTGGGTATACTTATCTTGTTGAAGACAAGGGTTTGAGAAATCCTTTATGTGCTTGTAGATCAACCCATGAATATTTATTTTTTGTGCAAGTAATTCTTGTTGTATGTTATGGGATTGACGGTTGTTGGGATTCTTGAATGTGTTGGGGAGTTAATATTCTGATTGATTGGTTTTGGGACGAAATTTTGGTTTGGTTTTAGATTGAATTATCATGTTGGGGTCATGGGAGTATTTGTGTGCCTGATTTATTGGTTGAGTGATTGCTTCAATGTTTTTTAAGTCTCATGTTGATTTGATTATGATTCATCTAGTGATATTTCTGGCACCTTAGGTGTCACAACCCAAACCTAGGGCCTAGACCTGACACGGCGCAAGGGGAACCCGAAAGGACCCTGAGCAAGCCTCTTGGAGCATCATTACATATTTTTGGTCACGGAAGCAATAAATCAAGCATCTAGATATAAAAGAATGGGGAAAATGGGGCTAAGGGAAAACACTTCCATATCATCATAGTCAAGCGACAAGAGTCAAGTGCATATCATAGATACTTAACACGTCTAACAAATATCTCTAATACATAGATAAGAGCAGGGACCAAGATAAAGTAATAGGGCTCACCCTCATAGTCAAAATTGACAATGACAAATAATGTCTCAATACATAGTAAGATAAACATAGACTATGGTCCCCGAAGTGGAGTACTCACCAACTAGCTTGAATATCACCGAACTAGCCACGTGGAAAGGATGATGATTAACTTGGGTGCCGGTTCCTACATGGTGACATCATGTAGGCATAGAGTATGCTTTAGTACTTTTGAATGTACTAAGTATGTAGAATGCAATACAAACAAGAGTGGAGCATCATGATCAAAATGCATAACAATAAGCAATATGCATACTATAACAATATGATATGTATGATCACTGCATAGGTAAAACATGCTTAAGTAACTCATGCTCATATAAAATATCATATGTGTAGAAGAGACCAAGCTAGATTCCAAATGTACAAACCTTTGCTAGGTTAGTGATGACGCCGCCCCATCACTTAGGTGGATGAGTATGAACCCTCATCTAGGTTGGTGGATAACGTCGCCCCATCACTGAGGTGGATGAGTACGAACACTTATCTAGGTTGGTGATAATGCACCCCATCACCGAGGTGGATGAGTATGAACCCTCATGTAGATTGGTGATAATGCCGTCCCTTCACTGAGGTGGATAAGTACAAACCTTTTCCTAGATTGATTAGTACAAACCCTCATCTAGGTTAGTGATGTTGCCGCCACATCACCAGGTTGTGAAGTACAAACCCTTCCCTAGATTGATAAGTACAAACCCCCATCTAGGTTATTCGGGTTCTTAGTTCCCACGAATTGGGCATAGTATAATGCAACACTTTGTATAAAATTTGAAATATACATAAGCTCATTTCATCATCATATAGTCATTCATATCATATCTTATGGTTTGGACCTTCAACACCTCAAGAAACCGCATCCGGACATTTTATCAAACGCTTAGAGGGTGTGTAATGCTAGTAAAAAACCATGAAATATAGAGATGAAATCATGAAAGAAAATCCAATGTAAAATCATCAATCAAAACCTTGCAACATCAAAAGACCTCATCAAATCTTACAATAGATCAAAGCTTTATAGCTCAAAACATAGAAAAACAGTCACAACTTTACATAGCTTTAACATAGTGTTCAGTGAATTTCATAATAAGCAAATCCCATTTGTAAATCAACTTTAAGTCATGCAATTTGAGTAAAAAGGAGGATTGAGTATCATGGGTGAAAGGAACCCATGCAAGAAACCCACATATGTTAGCTTACAGATGAACTTGGTGAAGATTGGAGATGGAGACTTGAAGCTTAAAAGAGAGCCTTGATGAAATCCTTAATATTGGCCTTGAGTTTTGGGACTTGAATTTAGAGTGAACATGATTTTAAGCGTTTAAGAGGATATTGGGGAATGTTAAGGTTGATATCAAGGTGAAATAAGGCTAAGTATAGGTGTTTTCACATATGGGAGCCCTTGGGCCCAAGATCCAAAGCCTTGGACCCGGAAATAGAAAAATGCTCAAAAATACACACTAGCGCGTCACGCCAATGTCGTGGAGTACATTTTGGAATTTTCATTTTGCAAATTTCAAATTTTGATACGGTTGCTCTAAAATCAGGGTTAAGTCCTTTTTTCCCTAACTTTGACCCCTGAATAAGAATATGAAGTCAGATTTTCAAAATATCAAACGAATTTTAAGATATATGGAAATTAAAATTTCGGGCATTTTGAGACACATTTTTGGGCACTTTTTGGGGTCATTCGTCCCCTAATGTAAAAGAAACATACATGACAAGAGTGATCATAAACAAATCAGCCCCAACAAGGATGCAACATTACATTTAAAACAACATTTTCAAAATCTCAACATAAGTGTAAAATCATCATAAATTTGCCAACTTAAACATGAATGCATATGAATGACATAGGGGTTGAAACATGAGATTTGGAATCATAAAAAGGACTTGATGTGCTATCATAAGCTTGAATAGAATAAAAAAATACGGATATTGCTCCTCTATGCACTCTCTGGCTCCCCAGAGACACATACGAATAGGCGACTCTTCCAAAGGGCCTTGAAGAACACAACATTATTTTAAATCAACTTCTCCTCTCATCCATCAAATACCTCCACCAGGACCTTCTCCTAAGCCAATATATCCTCTACCTCACCCACAATCTCAAAGAGTGTTATAGCACTAGAGACACCAATATATCCCATCCACCTAGAAGCATGGGGAACCAGATGAACCATATCTACATCCATAGGCAAATCCCCAAACTTATGAAACCTTACCAACCTCCCTCTACACTCTATAAGGACTCATAATCTTCAACTCAATTGTCAACCTTGAATAACCTAAGCAACTTGGTACCATAACTACGATCTCCCCCTCGGGAGACAACCTCTACTCTATCATTCTTCCACCCAAACTTCCAACTCTAATATGGTGGAAATCAGGGCCTTTCCTAATCTAGGCCTCTTAACCTAAGAAGATTTGGAACCATTAAGAACACTATACTACCATTCTCAACTCCCTTCAACCTAACTCCCTATTTAGCCAACCGATGGACTCCACTAGTCACCCTTTTACCACCATTGACAACACATGTTAGGATACCTAGAGCAACAACTGCAACATTAGCCATAATGGGAAAAAACAATGTGCACTCATTTCGTGATCCTTAAAATATTCTAACCACCTTCTTGCTATCCATAATGCACTCCTATCATATTTAGCAAACAATCTCTCATCCTCCTAGACTTACAACATTAATCTCAAATGATTCACAAGCTCTAAACAAATAAATATATCATCACTAGAGACCACCACAAACGTATCATGGTAGGGTTTTATGACCCTGTTCAAGAAACCCACCAACACTACTGGTGCATAAGCCAACCTAGCAACTCCACTAATATTTGAAATGATTATTCCTAGTCCAAAAGGACACTTAGGGATATTACCTACCCTCTACCACACTTGAGAATAAAAACTAAACCTCAAGTTATCCTTAGAGAAGTGACTAATCCATAGTACTTGACCAAATTGATCGACCATCCTTAACCCTCATATTACAACCTTAGGAGTTCTACACTCATTGGAAGCATGCTATGCAAGTATTCCAAACTACCATAAGACCTCCAGCCCATCAAGCTAAGTTCAACCAAGACCATAAGACAAGGCTCTATGCAACAAGAAAATAGGGTAACCCTTATAGACCCCCCTCTCAATCCATCAGTGCTAAGTTGTCATCCCACAAGAATACTTATAATATATATATACATATGCATAATTTCAAAGAGGCAATGTTCATTTTTTTCCAAATCATTTCAATGCACAATTGGGCTTAAAAGACAAATACCATTCATAGTAATTCACACTTAGGCTCAAATGCCAAAATCATAATTTCATAGTCATAATACTCATATATAGGAATAGCCTATTCATATACAAAATGGTGCAAGCACCCCAAATACTCAATGAGCCAAAAAACCAAAGACATCTGTGATGTGCTGTCCAAAATACAATACATTTGATGCCTGAAACAAAGGATTTTGTGAGTTCTTAAAGAGACTTTTTAGTGTTTTGATGTTAATTTTGTAGAAAAGTTAGGTTGGCATTATTTTGAAGAAAATTTGCATATTTTGCTGAAGCATAGGCCATACGAGCCTACCTACGAATCGTAGTTCATACTATGAGTCATAGGTTGTGTCGTAGCAAGAATTAGAGATGAAATATCAGAAATCTACCAAGTGAACATCACTCCTGCGAGCCCAGCCTACGAGTCGTAAGACACTCTATGACTCGTATAGGTGCACTCGTAAAGAGAATCAAATAGCCAAAATGTTGGACCAAAAACTGAAGACCAAGACTATGAGATCAACATATGAGTCATAGCCCAAGCAATGACTCGTACCTATGAGTCATACTAGTTTAGTCCAAGATGCGAAGATCCTGATACGAGACCCCAACTACGACACGTAAGCCATCTTACGAGTCGAAACTACGAAATTTAACAAATGCTAGCTATCTTTTCTACATAAATTTTAGGGTTGTTTTGTACAAACTACAAATAGTTTAAGTTAGGTTATTTTGAGAGAGTTCGACCAAAGATATTACTCAATATATTTTTTGAAGCTTTTCTTAGGTTTTAGAGTAGAGTATTTGTTCTTCCATGAAAAACTCATTTTGGGAAATTGCAAATCTTGCTTTGTACGCCTTATGGATCAATCAAGCTTGTGCATTTGCAACTTGTGGTGTTTATTTCCTTAACTGTTATTGGTGAAACTCTCAACTATGTCTCGTTTTTGCATTTTTATGTGTTTTGCTTTAGCCATGAGTAACTAAGTACCAATAACTTGGGGTTGTGGGAACCATGGGTAGTTGACTTGAATTGACCTAGATTTTGTGCATATTTATGATTAGGGTTTTGCATGTATTATTTACTTGCCTTCATGAATCATGTTGTTTGGTGGTGGCCAACACCAAACCCTGCCTACTATGATGACCCCGACCAAGGTAGTGACGAATAGGAAAAAGGAAGTAGACGACAGGATTCGATTGATGTTTTCCCATATAATCGACCAAACCTGACCAAGGGGAGGTTGACTGGGTTAATAGGTAATGGTTAGTTGGCACGCCATGGTAGCCGGCCAAGCGCCATGGTGAACTTCGACATTCACCTTCACAAGAGGGCTGGAAGAACCTAAGTTACCGTCCTGTATACAATTCACTAATTATAGTTATGTTATCTAGGGTAATTGAGTCAACGTACCATGGGGAAACACAATTCCCAAGTTGTTCCCAAAATTGAGCATTTTCCTGTAATCTAATTAGCATTTATTTTGTGTTGTTTTTGAATCAAAACCCCTCCTTAGAGATTGTAGTTGAAGATACTATGAATGATTAGTAATGAAATCCTATATTCAAGCCTTATAGTCCTTGTGGATTCGACCCTAACCTCAGTTAGGTTAATTACTGATAGCGACCCCTTTCTTATTGGAGCGTGACCATCAATAAAAAATTATGGTGCCGTTGTTGGGGTATACGACTAGGTTTGATTTGATTTCACTATTAGTTAATTCAAGTGTTAATATCTAGAGTCTGTTGTACTTTACTTTTGTTTTGTTTTTGTTGTTTGATTTCTTTTGCAGGGTATACTAGGTTGTACGCCCAACACAAGGATCCAAGGCAACCCCTTAGCTCCCCTAAATTTGGAGATCCGTTGACTACTAAGAAGGATTACTCGAGTGAATGAGGATATTGAGGTTGAGAAGGATATGCATGTGAACGAGGAAGACTTAAGACGAGAGGAGAATACACCACCAAGGGTTAACCGGCCACAACTTGGAGACTTCAATGCAAATGCTTACAACTGGAATCAATATCGACTAAACCCTATGGCAATGGATGTTACCGGTTCTATAGTACAATCCCCTCTACCGGCAGATGCTAATTTTGTGGTATCAAGTGGATTGCTCCAAAACTGTGGCCTATTCACCAGGTTACCGTTAGAGGATCCCTACTGTCATTTCCAAAATGTCTTCTTCGTGTGCAAAAGTGTCATGGGGACATAAAATATTTCTATTGACGCTGTTGGATTGAGGGTGTTCCAATTTTCATTGACTCGCAATGCAACAATATGGTTGTCTGAATCCCCTCCGGGTACCATCACGAGTTGGGCTGAGCTACAGAGGTTCTTCCTAGAAAGATATTTCCCAAGGTCGAAAAAGCTGAAGCTTAAGGACCAAATTAATAACTTCAAACAATTGCCTGGAGACTCTCTTAGCACTACATGGGAGAGATTGACCAAATGCTTGAGAATGGTCCCTAATCATAAGATTGTTGATGATGCTTTGGTTGAGATCTTTTATAGAGCACTTGATGATAATAGCAAAGTATGTGCCAACACAATCATAGGAGGTGTTTTTCTAGATCAACCGTTTGAGTTAGCGGCAGAAAGAATGGAGAAAGTGGTGAAGACCAACAAAGCATAGGGTCAGATTGAGTATGGTATAAAAAGAGTTCTTATGCGGTTACCACAAATAGTGAGCAAGCGAAAGTGAATGAAGAGATTATGGAACAACTTGCTCAACTCTGTACGAGCATGGATTTGGTTTTGAAGCAAAACCAAGCTAGCATGAAGGCAATAGCTAACCAACCCCCAATTAATCCTACATATGATAATCAATTCTTTGATGAGGATGCCTATTATATAAGCAACCAAGCGGCGAGTTTTCGTAACAACCCAAAGGATCCAACTCGGATTATTGGAGGCAAGGTTTCGGCAAGCAAGGTCAGAACTTCAATGAGGAAGGGCATATAGAGATAATAAGGGTGGATACTATGAACGAGAAAGAGTGACAGACACAGAATGAGAGAGAAGAGAAGGCTATAAAAGCGGTCCTTATGCGCTATCACACAATCGCAATACCGAATCAAGTAATTCTAGGATCAAAGAAATGTTCGATAAATTGTTGAAGAGGGTCAATCACTATGATGAGAATTAAATGGGTTGAAGGCCGATATTTCAAGCATAAACTAGAAAATAGAATCTAATTTCGTGGCAATCAAGCAACATGAATGGCAATTCAGAAAAATATCTTCACAACTGAACCAACGCCAGAAGGGTACCTTATCAAGCAACATAGTGCAAAAGCCTAAAAATGAAGGGCATTGCATGGCGGTGATGACGAGGAGTGGCAAGAGCACAATGATCCTTCTATGCAAAAGGTGAAGAACAAGAACCACAAGAAGAGAATGAAGGAAGGAACCCAAGAATGCAACTCAGAAGAGCAATCCAACAAGTATAAAACCTTTCCTAGGCCTCCTCCTCTTTTCCCTCAAAGGCTTAGAAAGAGAAAGGAGGAAGATAAGTTTGAACAATTTTTGGCAATGCTAAGAAAATTGTCACTAGACCTTCCTTTAGTTGAGGCTCGTGAAAAGATGCAAGGACATGCCAAATGGATGAAGGATCTAGTCAAAAAGAAGCTAAAAGTGAGTCAAGACCTCTCCAGAGATGTTCAATGTTGTAGTGTCATCACTACAAAATCACTGGTGCAAAAGCGTGAAGACCTGGGTGCATTTACCATACTATGCACTGTAGGAGAACTAACATTTGCTAAAGCACTGTGTGATTTGGGAGCTAGCATCAATTTAATGCCTCTCTCTATATTCATAAATCTTGGTTTGAGAAGTCTTGTCCCTACAAAGATATGGTTGTTGATGGCACATAGAACAGTTAAGAAGCATATGGGTATTTTGTATGATATGTTGGTAAAAGTAGATAAATTTATATTTCCTGCGGATTTTGTTATATTTGAATGTGAAATTGATTTTGCAGTTCCTATCATTTTCAGAAGACCCTTCTTAGCCACAGGACGAGCATTATTGGATATGGAGAATAGCCTACTCACTTTCCAGCTTGGTGAGGAAGCAGTGGTGTTTCAAGTGGGACAACAGGAAGAGAAGAGTTCGGAGTTCCAAGTCATCTCAATGATTTCATCTGATGAGGAAGATGAATCCGAAATTCCTATAGAATTGAGGCTTGGTGTGGATCCTGTAGCAACCATGTTGATGAACTTTGAGGGTGATAGCATTTGTGATTATAAGAAAATGGTAAATGCTCTTGGAGTGACGTTTGGGCAAAGGCCGCAGACTGGTTGGAGATGGATTTATACAACAGGGAGACACCACCTACAAAGTCGTCTGTAGAAATACCACCAGATTTAGAGTTAAAGGCACTACCAGCGCATCTGAAATATGCCTACTTGGTAGAGAATAGTATATTACTCGTCATTATTGCAGCAGATTTAAGTGAAGCTCAAACAGAAGCCCTAGTCTCAGTTCTCAAGTAGTATAAGTGAGCCATTGGATGGATAATTATACACACCATCGGCATTCCCCCTTGTATATGTACTCATAAGATTCAGTCATTCAAATATTACAAGCCGAGTATTGAACATCAAAGGAAGTTTAACCCCCTCAATGCAAGAGATTGTGAGGAAAGAGATCATCAAGTGGCTAGATGCAGGAGTAATCTACTCAATTGCTGACAGTGAGTGGGTGAGTCCAGTGCAATGTATTCCAAAGATGGGAGGTATCACAATAGTGCCTAATGCAAATAACAAGTTGATCCCCCTGAGACCAGTCACCGGATGGAGAGTGTCCATGGATTAAAGAAAATTAAACACTTTTACTGAGCAGGACCACTTTCTAATCCCCTTCATAGATTAGATGCTAGACATACTGGCAGAAAAGGGATGGTATTATTTCCTTGATGACTACTCCAGTTACAATCAAATTGTTATTGCACCTGAGGATCAGGAGAAGACAACATTCATATATCCCTATGGTACATTTACATTTAAGAGAATGCCCTTCGAACTTTGCAACGCTCTAGCCACATTTCATAGATGCATGATATTTATATTTTCGAACATGGTTGAAAGCACTATTGAGGTGTTCATAGATGACTTATTGTCGTTGGGCAGTCTTTTGAAAAATGTCTTTTGCATTTGAGTGATGTGTTGCAAAGATGTGTTAAGAGTCACTTGGTGCTAAACTAGGAGAAATGCATTTTATGGTCAAAGTGGGGATTGTGCTTGATCATAGAATTTCGAGTAAGGGAATTGAGGTGGATAAAGCAAAAATTGGGGTGATAGAAAAATTGCCACCATCGATATCGGTGAAAGGTATCAGAAGCTTCTTAGGCCATGTAGGATTTTACCATTGTTTCATAAAGGATTTCTCCAAGATCTCACAATCCTTGTGTAAGTTTCTAGAAAAAGATGTCATGTTTGTATTTGTTGATGCATGCATGCACGCCTTTGAAGAATTGAAAAGAAAGCTAACTACAACACCCATTATTGTAGCTCCCGATTGGTCATAATCATTTGAGCTAATGTGTGATGCGAGTGGAGTGGCACTCGACATGGTGTTGGGGCAATAGAGAGAGAGTCTTACATTGGATCTATTATGCTAGCAAAGAACTGAATGTGGCTCAGAAGAATTACATCATGTCCAAGAAAGAGTTGCTTGCGTTGGTGTTTGCATTTGAAAAGTTCCATTCATACTTTTTGGGAGCTAAAGTGATTGTGCAAACAGACCATGCGGCACTCAAATTTCTGATGGCAAAGAAGATTGCAAAGCTAAGATTGATTCGGTGGGTACTTCTATTGCAAGAATTCAATTTTGATGTGGTTGATAGAAAAGGGTCAGAAAAATAGGTGGTCGATCACCTTTCTAAATTGGATGATGCGGCTTTGGTGAAATTTGATGATGGGCTTGACATAAATGACTCATTCCCTGATGAAAAAGTTCTAGTAGCGTCACATGATCTTGTACCTTGGTTTGCAGACTACAACAAACTATTCGGTGAGTGATATAGTGCCCCTTGATTTAAACACACATCAACGTCACAAGTTTATGCATGACGTAAAGAAGTTCTTCTGGGATGAGCCATATTTATTTTGCATCTGTGTGGATGGGATCATCCATAGATGTGTCCCAGAAGTAGAGATGATGAGCATTCTTGAAGCATGTCACTTTTTATTAGTAGGTAGCCATCATAATATAGCTCGAACTACTTACAAGGTGTTACATGTGGTTACTACTGGCCATCTATTCATCAAGATGCACATGACTATGTAAATTCGTGTAATAGATGTCAAAGAGAGGGCAGAGTTTCACGAAGGCACAAACTACCCCTGAATCCTATTTTGGTCATCGAACTGTTCAATGTTTGGGGCATTGATTTTATGGGACTATTTGTTAGCTCGCATGGTAACAAGTATATTTTGGTTACAGTTGATTATGTCTCCAAGTGGGTGAAGGTCGTAGCTCTACTGAACAATGAGGGTAAGAGTGTTACAGGATTTCTCTGAAAGAGTATTTTCTCTAGTTTCGGTACACCTCGAGCAATTATTAGTGATGGAGGTTCTCATTTCTGCAATCGACTGTTCAAAGCCCTCCTTGAAAGATATGGTGTGAAGCACCGCGTGGCAACCTGGTATAATCCCTAAACTAGTGGCAAGTGGAAGTATCAAATAGGGAAATAAAGCAAATATTATCCGAAATAATGAATGTGAATCGTACTGATTGGTCCAGGAGGTTGGATGATGTTGTATGGGCCTATCGGACTGTCTTCTAAACTCCCATTGAATGTCTCCTTATCAACAGGTGTTTGGAAAGGCCTGCCACTTGCCTGTTGAACTTGAACATAAAGCATTGTGGGCATTGAAGAATCTGAATCTAGATTAGAAGGAAGTTGCAACCTCTAGGTTAATGCAAGTAATTGAACTTGATGAGTTTAGACTACGAGCCTATGAGAGTTCTACCTTGTACAAACAACGAATGAAGGTTCAACATGATTTTAGAATTGAAGACCGCCAGTTTGGTCCGGGAGACATGGTATTGCTTTATAACTCAAGAATAAGGTGATTTCTTGGAAAACTCAAATCTAAATGGATAGGGCCTTTCAGAGTTGTGCGTATTTTTAGCCATGGTGCTATCGAGTTAGAGAGTAAGGATGGAAAAGCTTTTAAAGTCAATGGAAAAAGGGTAAAAAGGCATATGGATGACTTGGCAGAGGTCAAAATAGTGGAAGATTGGGACCATGAAGAGGCACGAATGCAACAGTTTCTTGTCGTGCCGCGAGATTAAACCAGGCGCTTCCTGGGAGGCAACCCAAGGTATGCCCCTTGTATCTTTTTGTTTTTGTGTTTACTATGAGGACAAAGTATCACCTTTTGGTGGGGTGGTTTTATGGATTAAGGTGAAGTCTGAGTAGCCTCAAGTCCATAACTTCCCCTATTTTTGATCCCAAGATTTTCTTGTCATGTTTCTTTTTCCTTGTGGATATTTAATTTTCTGTTGAACTGGCATGTTTTATGAAGCATAGACAATTTGTAAATGCATAGTAAAGTTATCTTATGGCATATATATAGCTCTTAAATTTTCTTTAAACTTTTGATGCAAAATTGGGTACCCTCAAAATTTTTGAGGTTCTGATTATTGATGCATTCAGACATTTTTGGGGTATATGGCAATGTTTGTTCTGATATTGTGAAGGTAACCTGAGACTAAAAGCATGACTTATGAGTCTATACTTGATTGTGGATGTAAATATCATGTGTGTTAGGACCTTATTTTGATGCATTCATTTATCACTGCATGGACTCAGAACTTGCCCTAGTACTCTAAGATTGGTTTGGTGAATTGGTTGATTTGGAAGTGATCTTAGGCCTTTGTTCTGATAGTAAGCCCATATTTGCCTAAATGACCTACCAAATGAACTAGTGGATCCCTCTTTCCAAATGTTTGAGCTTCTCATGTACTCATACTTTTTTCTTGACACCTTGTTAACCTCACCTCCTTTGATGAAATACCCTGATATTGGCCCTGATCTATCCTTGAACATGTGAACCATAATTGATGTTAAAAGCCTAAGTTGAGGTTGGCTACATTTGTGGCCCTGGTTTGAGGCATAGATATTGTGTACTTCACTTTAGGCTAAAAGTCTAAGTTGAGGGTGGACCTTATTATGGAAAAGCAACAAAAATGAGATAGTTAGTTGAGGTGAAAAGAAAGAAAAAGAATAATCATGAACCAGGTGAAGAAAAAGAAATAAAAGAGTTCCTTAGCCTATACTTAGCCATATGTTCCTAGTTCACCCTGTCTTTTCCTCGTTCATCCTGATTTTTCTAATTATTGGACCTAAGTTTTCCCAAATGTATTTTCACCTATACTTAGCCTTATTTCACCCTCATATCACCCAAAAACATTTTCCAATATTTCTAACCTTAAATTCAAGTCCCAAACTCAAGGCCAATCTCAAGGAACTCTTTAAGGATCTCACCTAAGCTTCAAATCTCCATTGAAGTCTTCTTCAAGAACTTCACAAAAGCTTAGGCATATGGTGTTGAACCATTGGGTCCTTTAACCCATGGTTCCTAAACCCTTTTTTACTTAATATTGCATGATCTAAAGTTATTTTACATGTGGGTCTTGTATATTGAGACATTTATTGTACAATTATTTTAGTTCATGAAAGTATTGGTTGTTTTAGCATGTTTTGAGCTTCAAATCTTGGATCTAATGTTTGATTTAATGAAGGGGTTTTGATATGAATGACTTGGGGGTGTTGCAAGGTGTTGATTGAAGGTTTTGCCACTGATTTTCCTGCATGATTTCATTTCTAAATTGCATGCTCTTTTACCCCCATTACACACCCCCAAGGTATTTGATAAAATGTCCGGTTGTGATTTCTTGAGTAAATGAAGGTCTAAAGCATGAGATATGATATGATTAACTATATGATGATGAAATGAGATTATGCACATGATGAATACTATCTAAAGTGTTGTGGTAGACCTTTCCCAATTCGGGGACCCAGTTCAGGGGTTTAGTGCTCAACCACTAGGGTGATGGGTGCGATCATCACTAACCCAGTTGAGGGGTTGAATGCTCAACCACTAAGGTGATGGGTGTGATCATCACTAACCTAGTTGAGGGGTTGAATGCTCAACCACTAGGGTGATGTGTGCGATCATCACTAACTTTGATGTGGGGTTTGTACCTCACTCACTAGGGTGATGGGTGCTATCATCACCAACCCCAAGGGGTTTATACCTTGGCAATCTAGCTTGGTCTCCTACTCTCATAAGGTATTCTATATGAGCATGATTTACTTAAGAATGTTTTGCTTATGCATTGATCATACATATCATATTGTATATTATGCTTATTGCCTATTGTTATGCATTTTGGATTATGATGCTTATCTCTTGTTACATTGCATCCAACATACTTAGTACATTCAAGCATACTAACGTATACTATTGCCTACATGATATCACCATGTAGGAACCGGTGCCCAAGTTGATTAATCTCCTCCTTCACGTGGCTAGATTGTGTTATCCTAAGTGTGTTGGTGAGTTCTCCATTCTTGGGACCTCAGTTTATGTTGATCTTATATTTGTAATGAGACATCTTTCTTATGCTCTATGTTGACTATGAAGGTAAGCCTGGAAGCTTATCTTGGCCCCTGCTATATCTATGTATTAGAGGTATTTGTTGGACATACTATGTACTTATGATGAACTTGACTCTTGTCTCTTGTTTATGATATTTATATGAGTTCCCTTACTCCCATTTCCCTATTATTACTCTTTCATCTTTGTATGCTTCCACAACCAATGATGTGTAATGGAAAGTTAAGAGGCTTGTTTGGGGTTCCTTCGAGTTCCCTGTTCGCCGTGTCACGTTTAGGCCCTAGGCTTGGGTAGTGACATCAATAATCCTTCCAAGACTAAAATATACTTATAAACATCAACTCAAACTCATCTTAAATCAACTCAACAATAACTTTCTCAAATAACTCCATAACTCAAAATGGGAACTCAATGTAATGCAACTCAAGACTCTAACTCAAATCATGCAAGACTCTCACTAATTATGATTAAGTACATCATATTGTCTCGGCTCAACATATAAGACATAACCAGTATCCATCAAATGCATATACAAAACAAGAAAATGCACATCTCAGGCTCAACTTACTCAAGTTAAAAAATTAGATTCAAAATATTAATTCAGTTAGCATGCAAAGAAAGTAGTAAGTTTAAGGCTAAGATATCAAGCATACGATTAAGACTCCTATTTATTGAATTTAACAATGCAACTCATCAATTTAATCATGTACATCCATGCAGGCTCAGAAATGTATAAGAACTTAGAACTCAAGATCACAGGATTTTCATTATTCGATTATTTATCATGAATCTGGACTCTAGTAGATGAAGGGACGCGTGGATGAAGTCAATCCAACGATTAAGGTTCCCTTACATATAGGAATGTAGGTTGATGTGGTTCTCCACAAGGATTTGACCCCAACTACATGAACTCTCGCTTCTTCTTTTCTTCTCTCAAGAACTCTAATCAAAATTGTGGGTAAGAGGCTTTAGAATGATTTTAGAAAACCCTTTTAACTAAAAATAATCTATTTAATCATGGTTTAAGTTTAGGAGGAGTGGAGAAAGGTCTTGAATGACCCTCACAAAATTAAGAAAAAATGTTTGTCTCGGAACAAGGGGGTCGCATCACATTTGGGTGTTTTTTCCAAAAAGTTTCTGAATGAGTTTTCTAATCTCGTAGAAAGTTTTTGGGAAAAAACCAAGTAGTGGTCAGTGGCAGTGCGCGTCACACACCTGTCGCACACCCTCACTAGTTTTCATTTTAGCATCAAAAAATTATCTTTTTGACCAGTTTCTCTACAATAAACCAAGACCACTTTCCCATTTAATTTTTTATACCGATCGCATATCCGACCTCGAGGCATTTTCCCACTCAATATTGCAGGCCGATCTCTCCTCTAGGGATATTTTGATAATTTTACCGGGTGTTACGGAAAAATATTTGACTTTATTAATAAATAAGGAATAAAATTGAGAACGAAAAACAAGGAAAGCTTTGAATAAAAATGTGTATTCTATTTTTGAAAGTCACGGCTTTTCTGCTTAAACAAAATCCAAAATGAATTACATATATATGTGATTGC
>JAOTQR010116729.1:0-64557 GCA_025774065.1 Solanum ossicruentum | reverse complement strand
ATGCAAAACAAAGAGAGTTAATTAATACATGCATGCACACTTTTCAAGAATTATGATTTATCTAATTTTACCTTGTTAGTTCTTCATGGTCCTCAAAACCCAAGTTATAGATTTAGCTACTCATGATTTTGTGTAGATGCAAGACTTATGAATTTGAATAACATTGTAGAGCACTTACACAATTGAATTAAGCACAAGTAAATCCAAGCTTCAATGAGAATAAGAAGATTAGAAGATCAAACAAAAGCACAAGTGTTTCTCTAAGGTCTCCAATGTTTTTTATACTCAATCTCACTATTTTTCTATCAACTAGTCGAACTCTCTAAGAAAAATAACCTAAAAACCTATTTATAATGTCTGAAATATAAGTCCTAAACAAAATAGAATAATTGGGTTGGCATGACTCACGAAAAGCTTTATGGGTCATATTGCGTTCCGCGGCTTGTAATCGGGCTCTCGTACATTGTTGCTGCAAAACTTTATTTATGATCTATAATACTGCTTTACGACCCGTAAATTGTTCTACGGCCCATAGGGGGTTTCATCTAATGAATCTACATAAAGTCCTCCTTTTCTGATCCTCAGGGAACGAAACAGGATCTACAACTCATAAAATAGTTCACGACCAATCTACATGTTCGTAGAACTGTAACGACCCCAAAAAGTACCCAAAAATGTGCCTCGAAAGTACCCAGAATCGTAATTTCTATATATCTAAAAATGCATTCATTACTTCAAAAATCTGACTTCATATTCTTATTAGGAGGTCAAATTGAGAGGGAAATGGGTCTAACCCGAATTTTAGAACAACCGTATCAAAATCCAAAAAATGCTATTTAGGAGGGTCAATATTGAAGGGGCATATGTCTTAGCACACAAATAATTCAGTGACCCACGACCTACCAAATTACAACCCTTTGAATTAGCTTTCAAACGCACATCGTTACAGCTAATTCCGAGTTTGGATGAAGGACTTATGCCGATTTACATAAAACTCATTTGTACAGAAAATGTTGATTCCAGTGGGTGAATTTGCATCACCTCCGTGACGCGTCTCTGTTGTTTTTGGTGCCCTTTTTTACTTTTTCCATTCCAAGACTTATAAGTCTTGGGCCTAAGGGTTCCCACACTTGAAAATACATCTACTTAGCCTTATTTCACCCTCATATTATCCTAAACATTCCCCAATACTCACTCAAACACTTAGACTTATATTTCACCCTAAATTCTAGTCCTAAACTCATGACCAATCTTAACGATTTCACTCAAGCTTCAAGTCCCCATTAAAATCCTCTTCGAGGTTTCTCCAAAAGCTAAGGTATGTGGTGTTGAACCATTCGTTCATTTCACCCATGGTGTCTAAGCTTCGTTTTTACTAATATTGCATGATTTAAAGTTAATTTTACATATGGGTCTTGTATATTGGGAAATTTACTGCACAGTGATTTTAGTTCATGAAAGTATGGTTGTTTTAGAATGTTTTGAGCACTAAATCTTGGATCTAACGTTGAATTAGATGAGGGGTTTTGATGAGAATGTCTTACGGGTGTTGCAAGATGTTGATTGAAGGTTTTACTACAGATTTGCTTGCATGATTTCATCTCTAAATTGCATGGTCATTTACCCCCATTCCACATCCCCAAGGTGTTTGATAAAATGTCTGGCTAGGGTTTCTTATGGAATTGAAGGTCCAAAGCATGAGATATGATATAAATGAGTTAATGCTGATGAAATGAGCATATGTGCATGATGAATTATATATGAAGTGTTGTAGGAGACCATTCCTAATCCAGGAGCCAAAATGAGGGGTAAATATCTCAACCACTAGAGTGACGGGTGCTATCATCAATAACCTTGATGAGGGGTTAATACCTCATATGCTAGGGCGATGGGTGCTATAATCACTAACCTTGATGAGGGGTTAATAACTCACACACCAGGGTGATGAGTGCTTTCGTCACTAACCTTAACAAGGGGTTAATATGCCACACACTGGGGTGATGGGTGGTATCATCACTAACCTTGATGAAAGGTTAATACCTCACACACTAGGGTGATAGGTGTTATCATTACTAACCCCAAGGGGTTTATACCTTGGAAATATAGAATGGTCTATTCTTCACATGTGATATCCTATATGAGAATGAGCTATCTAAGCATGTTTTGCTTATGAATTTTACATACATGCCATTTTGCTATACTATGCCTATTGTCTATTGTATGCATTTTGATTATGAAGCCTATCTATTCTTACCTTGTATTCCACATACTTAGTACATTCGAACGTACTAACGAATACTCTATGCCTACATGATATTATCATTTAGGAATTAGAGCTCCTATTGATTCTTCTTGTGGCTAGACAAATTGTTCAACTTAGCCTTTGGTGAGTCCTCCAATCCGAGGACAATGACTATTCTCTTATACTATGTTCTAAGACTTCTTGTGGCTAGACAGATTTTCAAGGTAGCCTTTGTTCTAACTAGGTTCACCCTCATAATTAGTCTTAAATAGTTATTTGTCTTGGCCCCCGCTCTTATCTATGTAGTAGTGGTGTTGTTAGACATGTTATGTTTTATGCTTGAGCTTTGACTCACTTATGATATTCCATCTATTTAAGTATAAATCTCTCTCTCCCCCTTAGTCCCACTTCCCATTGTTTATGTTTCTTACGTTGTTTTACATTACTTCTGCGACCAAGGATGTGTAATAATATGTTATGAGGCTTGTTTAGGGTCCCCTCAATTTCCCTGTTCGCCGATCACGTCTAGGCCCTAGGCATGTGTTGTGATAAAGATGGTATCAGAGCACTAGGTTGATAGATCCTCGGAGTCTAACATACCATGTCTATTAAAGTCTTATTCATGGTTGTGTTGTGCACCAAAACTATGAGTAGGAGGCTATGAGACATTTTTAAGAAATGTTTCCCTTCTTCATGGTCTATCTTATGCTTTAGAAGTAAGATAGGGCTTTTTCCTCCAATAAATATTCTTTGCTCTTTTATTTGATCATGTCGCTTCAAGGAGGAAGGCGAAGGAAGGTAAGTAGAAGGTTTTGATTTTGATGGATCGAAGTTTCACTATTTCTTCTCTATTCTTTTAGTTGATGGCGGGGCTTCTTGTGTGCCTAAGTGGTTGTGTGGATCGTTGGTGTCTATTCTCTAGGTTAGGTATATTGTTACTAGAAAGTTCGTAGGTGTTGATCTGGGTTTGTATTGCATTAGGTCTTGCTTTATGGCTTGTTGGATTTGATGTGGTAGATTTTAATGTTGTACTTAAGGTGGAATAGTTGCATGCATGTTGTGTATTCATGAATGGTGGGACTCGTAGAGTTACAATCCAACTCCCTAATGAACCCGTCTTTAAGTGAGAGGTTGTCAAGTGGTAGCCAGGGAGGTACGTACATTTTTTACTTAAGGTACAATTGGTCTCTAAGGTGTTGCATTTTTCATCTTGTGTGAATTGGAGGTGTTGAACCTAAGTTGGTTGTTTATAGAATTGTCATTGGTGATAGATGAGGCCTTGAATGTCCCTTTTCAATGTTTGAAGTTGGGGTAGTGTCTTTTCATTTGACTACACACCGCTTATGCCTATGAGTCCCATGAACAAGATCTTTAGTCCCTACTCTAATAGGCTTATGGTGGTTTTGGTGATGATATGATGGTTCATTCCCTAATAAGGTAGTGTGTGTGAGTCATTAAAGGATAGTACTCCAAAGTTTAAGGATGGAGATTGGATGCTAGATAGGAGAAATGGGAATTTTTGTAGTAAAAGGTTGCCTTCCTAGGTCGTGCGGTGCTGGGTGGTGACATTACGGTGGACCCTAGTGAGACAAAGGTGATTAGCTATTAGACTAGACCTTGACTCCTTTGGGTGTTAAGAGCTTCTCTAGTTTAGCAAGCTATTGCCGGAGATTGTGAGTATGTTCCCTTCCATTATTGTTCCTATGACATAGTTGACCCTAAGTAAGCCCATGTTGTGACCGACACTTTGAGTAAGCTTATTTGATAGGTCGAGGAGTTGTTTTTTCTTATGTTACTCCTTAGTGTTAGTAGGATTCATGTGTATGAAGGTTGATCATTGATCCCTTCCAATCAATGAGACCCAAAAATATTTTCAAGAAAACCTGCATAGATTTTACTTATTTTAATTTGGTATTTGAATATTATGATTCCTAAAATTCTATTGATGCATGGGTAGTATTTAGTTGATGATTTTAACGTGATTTAAATCGTTATATGAGGATTTACTTTTGGTTTATGTAGTTATAAGTATGCATATTCCCCGTTTGAAAGCATTTATGGATGAGAGATGACATTATGGATTTAAATATGGAACTAATTATGTTTTCACTTCAACTTCATATTATAAATGTTGATTTTAAATGGATTCTTAATTACCCATGTCATTTCGTCATTGTTCATAGCATATGCATTCATGTAGACAGATTATTTTGAAAAAAAAAATTACGTCATGGGTAAGCCCGGTATCATTTTATGGTATGATTTTGATAAAAGGTTGGTTATGGCAATATTGTGATCACATATATGTCTTTGCTTTTGCCTCTATAAGCATTTTGGGTGCTTGCACCATTTTGTATATGAATAGGCTATTCCTAGTCATGAGTATTGACTATAAAATTATGATTTTTGTATTTGAGCCTAATTATGAATTATTATAAATGGTATCTGACTTTTAAGCCCAATTATGCATTGAAATGATTTGGAAAGTGACTATTGTCTCTTTGAAAGTGTGTACATGCATATTATAAGTATTCTTGTGGGATAACAACTTAGCTTGTTGTGTTGAGGGTCTTGGGGTAGTTTGGGCTACTTGCATAGTATGTTTCTAATGAGTGTAGAACACATAAGGTTGTAATATGATGGGTAAGGATGGTCAATCTATTTAGTCAACTACGATGGGCTAGTCACTTCTATAAGATTGATCTTTGGTTTGGGTTTTGTCCCTAAGTGAGGATGAGGGCAGGTGATATCCCTAAGTGTCCTTTTTGGTCTAGGAATGAGCATTTTAAATATTGGTCGAGTTGTTTGGTTGGCTTATGCATCGGTTGCGTTTTTGGGTTTCATGAATAGGTTCTTAGAACCCTACCTTGATGTATTTGTGGTGGTCTCTAGTGATGAGGTATTGGTTTTTTTAGAGCTTGTGAATTATTTTGTGTTGCAAGTCTTGGATAATGAGGGGATTGGTTGTTAAATATGACAAGTCTGAGTTGATGATAACCAGAAGGTTGTTAGAACCCCTTAGGGATTATGATATGAGTGTGCATTGCTTTTTTTGGTAAGGGTATTATTGTGGTTGGAGCTTTAGGTAGCCTAGTGTGCATGGATAATGGTGGTAAAGAGATTCCTAGTAGAGTACATCGGTCGGCTAGATCGAGAGATAGGTTGAAGGAAGTTTAGAATGGTAGTATAGTGTTCTTGATGGTTCCAAATCTTCTTGGGTTAAGAGGACTAGATTAGGCAAGGCCTTGATTTATGCCTTGTTAGAGTTGGAAGTTTTAGGTGAGAGAATGATAGAGTGGAGGTTGTCTCCCAAGGGGGAGACAGCGATTATGGTACCAAGTGGGTTAGGTGTATTTAAGATTGACAATTGAGATGAGGATTATGAGTCCTTATAAAGCGTAGAGGGAGGTTGGTAAGGTTGAATAAGTTTGGGAATTGCCTAATGTTAGGGGTATGGTTTATCTGGTTTGTCATGCTTCTAAGTTGAGGGGATGTGTTGGTGACCCTAGTGCTATAGAACTCTTCGAAGTTGTGGGTGAGGTAGAGGATAAGTTGGTTTAGAAGGAGGTTCCGATGGAGGTGTTGGATGGATGAGTGCAGAAATGGATTGATTGATAATGATGTAGTGCCCGTCAAGGCCCTTTGGAAGAGTTGTCGATTCTATGTGTTCCTCGGAGAGCCTGTGCGGACATGGAGAAGCCATAACCATATCTCTTTCACTCTATTCAAGCTTATGATGACATGTCAAGTCTTTTTTATAATTCCAAGTCCTATGTTTCATCCCCTATGTCATTCATGTGCATTCATGTTTAAGTTGGCAAGTTTATGATGATCTTACACTTATGTTGAGATCTTGAAAATGGTGTTTTTAATGTAATGTTGGATTCTTGTTGGGGCTGATTTGTTGATGATCACTCTTTTCTTGTATGTCCCTTTTACATTCAGGGATGAATGTTCCCAACAGGGAGATATTGTAACGACCCCAAAAAGTGCCCGAAAATGTGTCTCATAAGTACCCGAAATCGTAATTTCTATATATCTAAAAATCCATTCGTTATTTCCAAAATTTGACTTAATATTCTTGTTATGGGGATCCAATTGAGTGGGAAGTGGGTTTAACCCGAATTTTACAGCAACCATATCAAAATCCAAAAATTGCAAAAAATGTTATTTTGAAAGGGTCAACTTTGAAGGGGCATATCTCTTAGCACAAAGAACTGAGTGCCCCAAGACATACCAAATTAAACCACTTTGACTTAGCTTTCCACGTACTTTGTTTCACCTCCTTCCGAGTTCGGATAAAGGATTTATGCCATTATCATAAAACTTGTTTATGCAAAAAATGTAGATGCCAGTGGAGGTGACGCACCCTTGTTGTTTTTGGTGCCCATTTTACTTTTTTCGGTTAAAAACTTATAAGTTTTGCTCCTAAGGGTTCCCACACTTTAAAATACATCTACTTAGCTCAATTTCACCCTCATATCACCTAAACATTCGTCAATACTCACTCAAACACTTAGACTCATATTTCACCTAAATTTAAGTCCCAAACTCAAGACCAATCTTAAAGATTTCGTCAAGGATTTCACTCAAGCTTCAAGTCCCCATTAAAGCCTTCTTCAAGGTTTCTCCAAAAGTTAAGGTATATGGTGTTGAACCATTAGATCCTTTCACCCATGGTGCCTAAGCTTCCTTTTTACTAATATTGCATGATCTAAAGTTGATTTTACATGTCGGTCTTGTATATTGAGAAATTTACTATACAATGATTTTAGTTCATGAAGGTTTGACTGCTTTAGCATGTTTGAGCTCTAAAGCTTGGATCTAATGTTGGATTTGGAGAGCGGTTTTCATGAGAATGTCTTGGGGGTGTTGCAAGATGATGATTGAAGGTTTTACTACAGATTTCTTGCATGATTTCATCTCTAAATTGCATGGTCTTTTACCCCTATCACACACCCCCAAGGTGTTTGATAAAATGTCCGGCCAGAGTTTCTTGTGGAATTGAAGGTCCAAAGCATGAGATATAATATAAATGACTTTATGATGATGAAATGAGCTTATGAACATGATGAATTCTATATGAAGTGTTGTAGTAGAGTATTCCCAATCCGGAAGTCCAGTTGAGGGGTTAATATCTCAACCACTAGGGTGATGGTTGCTATCATCACTAACCTTGATGAGGGGTTAATACCTCACACGCCAGGATGATGGGTGCTATCATCACTAACCTTGATGACGGGTTAATACCTCACACACTAGGATGATGGGTGCTATCACCACTAACCTTAATAAGGGGTTAATAACTCACAGTTAGGGTGATGGGTGCTATCATCACAATTCTTGATGAGGGGTTAATACCTCACACACTAGGGTGACGAGTGCTATCATCACTAACCTTGATGAGGGGTTAATACCTGACACACTTGGGTGAAGGGTGCTATCATCACTAACCCGAAGGGGTTTATACCTTGGAAATCTAGCTTGGTATATTCTTCTAATATAATATCCTATGTGAGCATGAGTTATCTAAGCGTGTTTTACTTATGGATTTAACATACTGGCAGTTTTACTATACTATGCCTATTGTCTTTGTTTGCATTTTGTTAATGAATCCTATCTATTGTTGCATAGCTTCACACATTTGTAGTACATTCAAATGTGCTAACGCATACTCTATGTCTACATGATATTACCATGTAGGAACCGGAGCTCCTACTGATTCTTCTTGTGGCTAGACGGATTGATCAAGTTAGCCTTTGGTGAGTCCTCGATTCCAAAGACAATGACTACTCTATTATATTATGTTCTAAGACTATCTTTCTTTTATGTATATATTAATTATGAGGGTGATCCTGGTTGCTTGTCTTGGCCCCCGCTGTTATCTATGTAGTAGAGGTGCTGTTGGAAATGTTATGTATTATGTTTGAGCTTTGACTCACTTATGATATTCTAGCTATTTAAGTATAAATCTCTCTATCTCCCTTAGTCCCAATTCCCCTTGTTTATGTTTCTTACGTTGTTTTACATTGCTTCTGCGACTAAGATGTGAAATGATATGCTATGAGGCTTGTTTTTGGTCCCTTCAGGTTTCCCATTTGCCGATCATGTCTAGGTCCTAGGCATGGGTCGTGACAAAAACAAACTTCAGAAAATTAGCCCTTCACTGGAATTGTCCATGAGATCTCTTTCACGGCTCGTAGAATGCTCTATAACCTATAAAAAGTCTCGTACATCACCAAAAACATCAACTTCTGGAAAAAATCTTCACAAAAACAAGGCCAACCCCTGGAATCCTGCAAATAAAACATAAAAACACATAAAAACCACTAAAATTGTATTGAGAACACACAAAATTCTAAGTTTCAAGCATAAAAGTGCTTTATTTTGACAACACATCAAGATCTCTTCTCCTAACAAAGACATATGACTTTTGATGACTTTGGGCAGCCTTTAACCTTTCCCTTATGACTTTCACCTTCTCGATGGTATCAAGTACCAAATCCAGTCCTATCAAAGACATTTTTCCAACTTTAAACTATCCCATCGGGGACCTACACCATCTACCTTACAAAGTTTCAAGTGAGGCCACCTCGATCTACTTGAGTGAAAACTATTGCTATAAGCAAATTCATTTAGAGGTAAGTGTTCATCTCAACCACCTCCGAAATCAAGGACAAAGCCCTCAACATATCTTCCAACATTTAGATTGTCCTTTTGGCTTGTCCATCAGTTTGAGGATGAAATGTGGTACTTAGCTCCTCCTATGTACCAAGTCCTTTTGGAAAGACCTCCAAAAATGAGAAGCAAATTAAGTACCTCTATCTGATATAACGGAAATGGTACCCCATGCAATCTTACCAATTCTTGAATGTAGACCTTAGCATAATCTTTAGCACCATAAGAAGTCTTTACTGACAAAATGGGTTGTTTTTGTCATTCTATCAACAACAACCCATATTGAGTCAAATTTCTTTCTAGTCTCTGGCAAACTCGTTATAACATCCACATTCATTTCCTCCCATATCCATTAGGTATTTCAATATCTTGGGCCAAACCACTCGATTTTTGGTAGTCCACCTTCACTTATTAACAATTTACGTACCCTATCACATACTTTGCTATCTCTTTCTTCATGACATTCCACTATGGGTGGCAATTTCACCCAATATAAGATAAAAGGAGTCCATTTAACTCTTTTTTATTTTAAGGGATCGCTCATATTTTCAAAATGGGTAAATATGGGTTGATCTATTTGAAGAGCTCATACAAATATGATCAAAATGGGTAAAATATGGGTATCCATATGGACTCATAGATCTCTCATTCATAATTAAAAAATCTTAATTGCACTAAAAAAATTTCTTGTGTGTGTGAATTTGTTTATATTTTTTAAAAAACATTTAGGGGCGAGAGTGGGAGTAAGGGAATGAGGGGAGGGGGAGGGGTGTGATTGGTCAATTCGGTTCAATTTTATGTATTATGGGTTCGGCTTATCGGTTTTAAATTTTTAAATATGTTAAAACAATAACAAACCAATAAGATATTTATTTGTCAGTTTTCAGTTTATTAGCTTTGGTCCTTAACAGTTTTGATTTTTAATTTACCCAATAAGAAATGATCATAATCAGATATATGACTTCTCTAACTATTTGACGCAAAATGATGAGATACAGTAAAACAAACAAATCAATTGAGCATCTAAACTTAATAATATAAAATATTTGACCTCATATTCTAATTTACTTTCCAACAGAAGCGTTATAATTTGAAACCATGGAAATAGATGACTTACGAGTAACGATTTAGTATCAAGTGATGTTAAATTACTGATTTTTAATATTTATAAAAGGATAAAATAGTAAATTATTATAGTCATAAGGATTTATCAATTTACCCAACAACCCAATACTAAAAATTAAGAACGAATTGATAACTCGATATGTATTCCTCTAAAATTATTAAAAATCCTTTAATCCAATAACCTGATAACAATAAACCAATAACATATTTTTTGGTTCGATTTATCAGACGGTTTAGTTTTTCACACCCCTATGGGGGTTAGGGAGGAAATGTGGGCGGGTAGCATGGAGTTGGGGAGGTGGGGTGAATTTTGTTTTTTTATTGAAAAAATAATTTTTTAAAATTTAAATCGATGTTTTGGTATTGAAGTAGAGAAAGTTTAGATGAGGGTTAGGGTGGGGTTGGAGTGGGTGGGTGATAGGGTATTGAAATAGAAAAAGAATAATTTTTTCAATAAAAAAATTAATTTTTTCAAAAATAATTATTTGGGAGTAAGGTCGGGGTTATAGCGGTTGAGCATTAACAATGAAGGTTTGATTTAATATTTTTTGGCTTTAAGAGATTAAAGTGGGTTGAAACCATTTTTACCCAAACCATATTTGATCAAATCCATATTTACCCTTATTTTATATGTATGGATTCCGATACAATCAATTTTGGCTCAATCTATATTCAATCCACCAATTTGCCACCTCTACATTCTACCAATATACCTCTCTCAAATCTCTATATAGTTTGGTGGCCCAGATGAATAGAATACCTAGAATTATGAGCCTCATCAGGTATCTATTCCCTTAGACCATAAATATTAGGGACACACAACCGCCCTTGGTAACGAAGCACTCTAGCTCTTCCTTGTGAGAAGAACTCAACCTTTTTATCAACCACCAACTTCTTCAATTCGACCTCAACCTTTTTATCAATCACCAACTTCTTCAATTCAACCATAGTAGGATCCATGTATTGTATTGCTTTAACTTTTGCTATCAACACACCACCATTATTCAGACCACACAACCTCACACTTAAACAAGCCAAGAGGTGCACTTCTTTAGATAACTCTTTCATTCCATTCTCAACATTGGCAATGATACCCATAGATCTTCTACTCAATGATTTGCCACAACATTTACTTTGTTGGGGTGATACATCACACTCATGTCGTAATCCTTCAAAATCTCCAACCACCTCCTTTGCCTTAGGTTCAAATCCCTTTGGCTAAAAACATATAGCAAACTCTTGTGGTCGGTGAATACATAAACATGCACTCAATAGAGATAATTTCACCAAATCATCAATGCAAATACAACGGCCAATAATTCGAGATCATGAATCAGATAATTCCTTTCATGCACTTTCACTTTCCTTGAGGCTTAGGCAATGACTTTCCCATGTTGCATCAAGATACAACCCATGACTATATTTGAGCCATCACAATACATAAGAAAACCATTCAGTATTTTGAGTAATATCTAAATAGGAATCAAAATAAGATGATCCTTCAACATTTGGAAGCTTTAATCGCACTCAACGAACCGTTGAAATCTCACCTTCCTTTGGGTCAACTTAGTCAAAGGAGAGATAATTTATGCCGCCAAAGTTACACCTTCTTTATAGAGGATAAAGTGGTCGCTATTGAGAAATAAAACCTAACAAAAGTTAGGGTCGAACCCACAGGGAATATTTAGACTCAAGACTTCACCAATTTGCAATCCGATAATTGATTGACTTACTTCCCAAAATGAGGGGGCCGGGGGGAGTTTGCAATAATCAATGAGAAATATAACTAAGCTAACTATGACAAGACATAAGTCAATAATGGAGAGAAACTAGGGTATTGTGTTCCCCATGATTCACCAACTCAGTATTACTGGATAGCCTAATTCTTTTCTAGTGTATAATATGCAAGACAGTAATTTATGTTCACCAAGCCCTTTGGTCAAAAGTAAGAGGTGAATTTCGTTATGCGACTTGGCCCATATCCATAGTGTGCATTACTAACCATTACCTATTAGTCCCAGTACAACCTCCCCTTGGCCCAATTTGGTTGATTAGACGAGAACACATCAATTGAATCTTGTTAATTAATCTCTTTTCCTATTCATTACTACCTTGGTCAGGTCAATAACACTAGGCAGGTTCTAATGTTGGCCACCACTAGAAAACATGCAAAATGAAGAGAGATAGTTAATACATGCTTATACACCTTCCAAGAATCATGAATTATCCAGTTTTACTTTGTTTGTTCTTCATGGTTCCCACAACCTTAGTTGTGGATATACTACTCATGCTATGTGTAGATGCAGGAATTATCAATTGAGAAGAAATAATTAAACAATTGCATAATAGAATTAAGAACATGCAATCCAACTTCAATAAAAATCACAAGCTTCAAGGTAAAATTAAATCACATTCTCAAAGACTCTCCAATATGATCTTACAATTTTCTCTCTCAAAATATTTAGTTCTCTAAGTACTAGGTGAAAACTTATGAAAAATAATGTACAAAACTATTATAAAATTCAAGTTTTAAACAAAATAGGAGAACTGATTGGCACGCCACATGAAAGGTATCATACGGGTCGTATTGCATTCCACGACCCATAATGGGAGTCCCTTACTCAGCTACTCGAAATTTAGAGTTCAACTCTGTGACACCCCTCTACGACTTGTAAAGTGATTTATTACCCGTAAAGGAGGTTTCATTTGATAAAATTTCTGAAAGTCCAAGTCTCTGATCCTCATGGCACGAACCATCTTCTACGACTCATAAATCACTCTATGACTCATCTGTATGTTCGTCAAATGTGATTCAGAAAATAGTCCTTTATTGGAATTGTTCATGAAACTACCCTACAGCCCGTAGAATGATCTACGGCCTGTAAATGGCCTCGTATGACAGCAAAACTCAACAACTTTTGTAATTTTCCCCAAAATCAAGGCCAACCAATATTCCTGCAAACAGAAACACAAAACCACATAAAACCAACTAACATCACATTGAGAACACACAAAATTCCAAGTTCCGAGCATCAAAAGTGTTGTATTTTGGCCACACATCAACACCCTCATCTTAAAATTGTTGCTTGTTGATGATGTTCATGATCCAATAAGAAAGTGGTCGCTGTCAGCAATTAACCTAACTGAAGGATAGGGTCGAATCCACAAGGAATACAGGGCCTGACTACAAGACTTCAGTACTAATCATTTTAAGCATCAATAACTAAATTCTCTAAGGGTGGGGGGTTGTGATTAAAAACAAAAGTAAAATTATGACTATACTACTATGCGGGGAAACAATCAATTTTAGGGACAACTTGGGAATTGTGTTTCCCATGGTTCATTGACTTGATTACCCTAGGTAATATAATAACTAAAACTGAAGATTCGCATCCAGGATGGTAACGTAGGTTCTTCCAGCCCTCTTGTGAAGGTGAAGGTCGAATTTCACCACAGCGCTTGGTCGGCCACTATAGCGTGCCAACTAACCATTATCCATTGTCCTTGTCAACCTCTCTTTTGTCAGGTTTGGTTGATTAGACGAGAAGACATTGCTCGAATTCTGTCATCTACTTCCCTTTTCCTATTCTTCACGACCTTTGTCGGTCTCGTGATAGTAAGTAGGGTTTGGTGTTGTCCACCACTAAACAACAATCATAATGAAGGGAAATAGACAATACATGCAAAACCCCAATCATAGAAATGCAATAAATCTAGGTCATCACAAGTCAACTACCCATGGTTCCCACAAGTCCATGTTGTAGGTGCTTAGCTACTCATGGCTAAGGCAAAACCAATTAAAATGCAAATAAATGACATGATTGAAAATTTTACCCAAGGCAATGAATATTAGCAAAGCTTAATAGATTGACAAAGAGCATAAAGCAAGCTTTACAAACCCCAAAATGGGGTTTTTCGAGAGAAAAAGATAATTTAACCTAAAAACCTCAAAGAGAATATTCAGAGATGATAAAAAAAATTCTCCGGTTTGAATACCCCTTTTAAAACCCTAACTTAAACTATATATAGTATTTACAGAATAACCCTAGAATTTACATAGAAACAACAGTTGACAATTGTTAAGTCTCGTAATTATGACTCGTAGGATGACCTACGAGTCATAGTTAGGGTCTCGTATCAGGTTCTTGGCATCTTGGACTAAACTGGCACGACACATAGGTATGAGTCATTGCTTGAGCTATGACTCATAAGTTCCTATTGTAGTCTTGGCCTTCTATGTTTTGTCCAACATTTTGGTTCTCTGATTCTTGCTAGAAGTTCTCCTATACGAGTCATAGTAAGACTTACGACTCATAGGATGGTCTCGTAGGGATGACTTCCACTTAGCAGATTTCTGAATTTTGTTCTCTGTTTCTTACTACGATACACCCTATGACTAGTAGCTTGGGATACGACTCGTAGGTGTGCTCATATGTTCTATACTTCAGCAAAATTTGCACTTTTTCTTCAAAATCATGCCAACCTAACTTTTCTATAAGAACAACACAAAAACACATAAAAACCATATAAAGTCGCATTAAGTACTCACAAAATCCTTGTTTTAGGTGTCAAATTTGTTGTATTTGGACAATACATCAATACCCTCAACTTAGAATTATTGCTTGTCCTAAAGCGATGACTCAATTTACATAGACAAATAGAAATACATAGAAGTTATACTGATGACATATACAACAACTCCTTTGATTCAGGTACCTAACTACCATTTTCAAAACACTATTGCAAAGTTATTAAGCAGGACAAGAACATAATGAGTTACCCGGCAATCCAACTATGACAAGCTAAGGAGCATCAACCATTCACAATCGCCGATATAGTCATATACTACACAAGTAGTGCAAATGCCCTCACTGGAAAGAAGTCCCTCATACTCAATCAAAAGCATTTAGAATTTAGGGACTGAGGAAGCATTCTCACTTTCACAATTAAAATTAAAGTATATTGACTAACACCATAAGCTTGCCTCAATACTCATCTTCTGCTTGGTGTAAAGTGGAGTTGGATCACTTTAAGACTTATTGTAACATAGGTTTAGAGTGCTTTGGTATGGTATTTTGGGCAAATAGTGACTAAAAGCTATCCTTGAACCATGTTTACCAACACTTTTTACTTTCATAATCCAACCATTTTTAATAAATCCACCCTTAATATCCTATTTTGAACTTTTCTTGAGTGTTTTCTTTCTCTTTTTCAGTTGTACCTTGATTTCAAACTCATTTTTGCTACTTTTTTCTCCACTCAAGGCACTTTTCTTTTCTTTTTTTCTTCACTCCCGGTTTATGCTTTTTCATTTTTTTCTTGATTTCACAACTAACCACCTTATTTTTATTACTTTACCATAATAAGGGCCATCCTCAACTTAGGCTTTTAGCCTCAGGTGAAGTACATAATATCTATGCCTTAAAATAGGGCTACCAACTACAACCACCCTCAACTTAGGCCTTTGGCCTCAATCAAAGTTCACAAGTTCAAGGATAGGCCAGGGCCAATATCAAGGTATTTTATCAAGTAAAGTTAAGTCAGCAAAGTGTCAAGAAAGAATTAGTACATGAGAAGCTCAAAAGTTTGGAACAAGGGATAAACTCACTGATTTGGTGGGTCATTTAGGCTAAAAGTGGTTTCACTAAAAGGACAAAGGCCTAAGATCCTTTCCATATCCACCATGTCACAAGACCAATCTTAGAGTACTAAGGCACGTTCTGGGTCTATACAAGATCCATGAATGCAGCAAAATAAGCTCACAATACGCATGGCATTGCATACACAATCAAGTATAGACTCGCAGGTCATGCTTCAAGCCTCGGCTTACCTTCACATTATCAAAACAAACAATGCTAGATACTCAAAATGCATGAATGCATCAATAATCATAATCTCAAAAATTTGGAGAGTACCTAATTCTTTTATCAAAACTTGAAAAACACATCTAAAAATTATGTGTATGCCAATAGATGATACTACTATGAAATTGTAAATTATCTACACTACCTAAACATGCCGGCTCAACAGAAAATTAAACATCCACAAGAAAAAAGAAGCACGACAAGAAAATCTTAGGATCAAAAATAAGGAAAATTACGGACTCTAGGCTACTCAGACTTTACCATAATCCATAACTTCCCACACCTCACTAAAATAGGATAATTTGTCCTCAAAGTTAAAACATGTAAAATAAGGTAACACACAAACATAACATAGATATATGTACATCAAAAACCAACTTTTAAAAATAAGTATCCAAAATCAAAATAACAGAACATTATCCAAAACTAACATAAAGATAAAAATTATCTAACAACAAGACAAAATATCCAAAAAACAAATGTAAGAACTAGGGTCAAAAGAAGTCAAACATCATAGTGCATCAAACACCAGTCTCTGGCTAATCTTTAGGGTCTTGGAACACCATCTTATCTGTAGCAGTAACGGACGTACCCTCTCCATGTAGGGTGTGCTGCTCCCAATCTCTTTGAATAACCACCAATAACAGTGACTACTGCACTAACTCCTCTGGTATGGGCTCCACCTATAGTCTTAACGTCTTCGAGGTCAGCTCTGGGTCATCACTATGCTTAAGGGGTCTCTACCCACGGACGTCCGAATGGTCGGCTAGGACTCAAATCCCTCATCATTCGCTGGTGCCACCTCTGGGACTGCAATAGGAGTTGCCGACATCTGTAATAATTTAGCCTTAAACATGGCCAACTCCTTAGTCATATTGCAAGTGTCAGCAAGCCGAGCACCCTCAAGTCTCCGCTGGACTCTTGCCTCAAATGCATCAACTCGAGCATCAACCGCTCTGAGACTCTTATCTACCAATACACCCGTGAATGTATTCATCCTCTCCTTAGAGTCCCATATGGTCTGGTTAACCCAAGGTCTAACTCGTGCAGATAAAGCTTATAGTTTGGACTCTGCCCTACCCACTCTGCATAATAAAGCCTAAAAAGCAATAACAGAAGTAAGAGGATAAAACTGTAATGAAGCTATTGTTGGTGTCGGAGTAATGGATGATGGTTTAGACTCGATCTCCACAGCTGATGTTGGCTCTATAGCAACTGAAGTGGTGTCGATAGCAGCTAGAGGTGCACTCTAAGTCGGAGGTTCTACTGGGAATGGCTCTAAAATAGGAGGAGTTATTCATGGAAGGGCCATTGGGTTATCATCAGCCTTTATCAGGATGGGATCCATGGTGCATGTAGCCTCGATGTGCTGGTTTTGATGGGGGTCAATAGGAACACCCACTGCACTGCACAAATGATGAATTAAAATAGAAAATGGCAGTGAGGTGTTCATTTGGATGGTTGCCTCGTGGATCTGCTCAATATGATCTGGGCCCAATCTATCTCATAACCAGCAATGATGCTGGCTAATAACACAGATCGCTCCAAAGTGATCACATTATTCATTAATGTGGACCTGATACACCAATGGATAATGGATCACCATAACATGGCCCGAAAAGAGAGGTGGGCCTTCACTATAGGATCTGTGTAGTTTGTAACCCACGTCGGCTCGAACCCCTCCTCACAAATATGGCTAGCAATCCACTATAGAAGCTCCGTCCTAGCCCTGATGTCATTCCTAGTCACCACTCTCCTCATCTTATCAATGCAACCATCATATTTTGCGGTAGACTGTAACATGCTGTAATTTGGCCAAAACTGGACTCAGCGAATGGTCTCCTGAGATGAAATAGGAACTCTCCTACCCCTGACTGGCACCACCTATAATCTTGGTTGCTTGATTGGCTTCTTGTTTTTTGGAAACCCCCGACAGAGTGTAGCAAGATAAGTTGCATAAAAATCATGAACTACGAAGGGGGCATATTTGCCCAGCTGGTGTGTAGTCCATCATAGTCCATTTCTGTCTAACTCTGCATCCAAGCCAGGAACTTTATCTAACCCTGAGTCATTCAATCTAGACTCTTCATGAAATTTCCACACAGGTTTGCCCTATCCCTTAGGCTCTAAACCATGATCATATATCTTCTTCATCCTTGGGACACACCATCTTCGGTCGGCTGGGGATTGGGACTAGACTTCATCCTGATGGGTCTGAGAGGTGCTCTCCCACTCCAATTTTGAAACTGAGTGTAAGGGGGTCATTTGTGGTAGGCTTTTATCTGACTTGTCCCCATTACCCTGTTGTTCCTCCTCTTCAGATTAAGAGGAACTGCTAACTTCCATGGGCGTCTGTGCTGCAAGTGCCCGAGCCTGGGGTCTATTGGCTTCAGGGTCTACCCTGACTCTGTGGACTTCCACAGAGCCCTATAAATGCTCAGTCTAGGTGGATTCCATCAACCTCCATTGAGAGTTTGAATTGCACATTAGTCTTTTGGGGGCATTTTTTGTCGATTAATTGGAGAAGTTTACCAAAGCGAAGAGAATCAAAAATCATGCCGAAACTCTAGAAAATGGTGATTGCATTGGAAAGCTTTGTAGAAAATAACTTGGAAGTCAAAATTTTTGTCGAAAAAGAGAAACACAGAATAAATTTTGTAAGGGATCGCCAGTCTTAGGGTTTGGAATTGATTTTAGGGGTCAAATGTTATTTTTACCCCTTATATATGTAAATTGGCTTAGGAATTAAAATACTGCTGATCGGGGCTATGAGAGCCCAACTACGAGTCATAGGCTATCTTGCGACTCATAGGTCCCAGTCTCATAATCAGACCCAACATTTGCAAAAATTAAGGAATTATACCTGGCCACTATTAACCCCTCTTACGACTTGTAGAAAACTCTACTAGCCGTAAGGTTGGCTCATAGTATATGTACCAACTTCTAATACTCACTGATTCCTTCTACGAGGCATAACTATGAGTCATACTGATGAATACGACTCATAGGCCGGCTCGTTGAGGATGCTCCAAGTGCCATTTTTCAGATCTTCAGTTCTTTAATTTTCACCTACAAACCAAATCTCAAAACACAAAAATTCCCAAAATATTACAACTGCATCAATGTCTTTCAACATAAAAACAAACTCACACCTTCCACCTAAGAATCTAAACAACCAAAGCACTTAAAACAAGACAACAATTATAAAGATGCTTGGCTTGCCTCCCAAAGAGTGCTTTGTTTAAGGTCGTGGCCCGACTTTGTCATCGTCCTTTATCAACTATCATTAAGAGTCCAGACGTCACTCTTGCACTCATCCGGGTGTTTCATGGTTTGGCAAATATCGAACATGACCTCTGTATCATTATCCCTAAACCGAAGTTGAACCAAATCTATATCTAATAGGGCTCTCTCACTGGCCAAAAATGGTCTCCCCAAGATGATGGGCACCTCAAAATCTACTTCATAGTCAAGGATCACAAAATTAGTGGGAAAGATGAATTTATCAACTTTAAGAAGCACATCCAAAAGGATTCCCTCCGACTTTTTAATGGTTTGATCTACTATATGCAACCTCATCTTTGTCTGGATAGGAGTTCCAAGGCCAAGCTTTTTGAATACAGTAAGAGGCATTAGATTGATGCTTGCTACTAAGTCACACAATGCTCTTACGAACTCAACATCACCAATGGTAGAAGGGATGGTGAATGGATCGGGGTCCTTTTGTTTCTGCACAAGCCATTTTGTCATAATTGCACTACATTGGTGGAGTTCTTATGAGAACTCTTGGCTCAAAGTGCGCTTCTTGGTCACCAAATCCTTTATATACTTGACATACCCAAGCATTTTCTCCAAAGCTTCTAGAAGGGGAATGTTGATGGAGTGTTGCTTCAACATTGAGAGGAAGTGTTTGAATTTACCCTTCTCTTCTTTTTTCTTAAGCCTTGAGTGAAAGGAGGAGGGGTTTGGGATTTGATTTCAATTTATTTTGCTCCCTTGACTCTTTCTATTGCATCCCAACGACCTTCGGATCTTCTCCCTCAACCACGACTTCACCACCAAGACCCTTCTCGTCAACTTCATGCATAATTACCAGCATGGGGGGATTTAGGGTACTCTTTCCACTCCTAGTTATCACCACCATGCAATGCCCTTCATTTTTTGGATTTGAATCATATTGCTTGGCAATGTACCCTTTTGGCATTGGTTCAATTGTGAAGGAACTTGCCCAAATTGTTGTTCAAGTTGATTAATTGCCACTAAGTGAAACTCTATTTTTTGGTTGATATTTGAAATATTCGCTTTCATCCTCTTCAAGGTGTCATCTTGGTTGTAGTATCTCTTCAACAACTTTTCGAACAACTCTTTGATCCTGGAGTTACTTGACCCGGCATCACGATTGTGAGAAGGCACATAAGGACTACTCCGGTAGCTCTCTCTTCTTCCCCACTCGGTGTTTGGCACTCTCTCTCTCTCTCTCTCATAGTATCTGCCCCGATTGTCTCTATACACCCCATCACGATGGAAGTTCCAACCTTCATTCTCAAAACTTTCCCTCCAATAGTCCGAACTGGACCCTTGGGGGTTGTTTAAGAAACCCGCTGCTTGGTTATTTACAAAACATGCATTTTCATCAAATAATAGATCGTCATAAATGGGAGCCTTCAGAGATTGGTGGGTGACTGCCTTGACACTTTCTTAGTTTTGCTTTAAAACCAAGTCCATGCTTGTGCGGAGCTGAGCAAGTTGTTCCATGATCTCTTTGTTTACCTTTGCTTGCTCATTATTGGTGTTTACCACACAAGAAGGTTTCATCGCACCTCACTCTCGTTGACCCCCTGCTCTATTTGTTTTGATCACTTGCTCCATCCTTGCAGCTATCAATGCAAAAGGTTCTTCTACGAACATGCCTCCTATGATTATGTCGGCCTAAGCATGACTATTCTCATCAAGTGCCCGATAGAAAATCTCAACCAAGGCGTCATCTACAATCTTGTGATCAGGAACTATCCTCAAGAATTTAGTAAACCTCTCCCATGTTGTGCTAATAGAATCACCCAATAACTGCTCAAAGTTGTTGATTTGGTCCTTGAGCTTCAACTTCTTTGATCATGGAAAATATCTTTCAAGGAATACTCTCTGAAGCTCAACCCAACTTTTTATAGTACCAGGGGGAGCTCAGATAACCATATAGTTGCATTACCAGTCAATGACGGTGGAAACATTCTTAATCCAACAACATCAAGAGAAAGGTTTTATGTCCCCATGACACTCTTGCAAAAAAACACCACATTTTGAAGATGACAGTGGAGATCCTCCGAAGGTAGCCCTATGAATACTATATGATTTTGGAGCATCTGGAGCAATCCACTCAATACCGTGGACTTAGTATCTGCCAGAAATGAGACAGTAGTATGGCATCGATGACATCCATAGCCATAGGGTTCAATCAATATTGATTCCATCCATAAGCATTTTCATTGAAGTCCCTATGTAATGGCCTGTAGCCCCTTGGTTCTATCCTCTCCTCCCATATCCTCATTCGTATTCATATCCCCCTCAACCTCGATATCTTCATTCACTAGAGCCATTCTTCTCTGTAGTCGATGGATCTCGAAATTGAGTGGAGCTGAGGGATTTCCTTCACTCCTTGTGTTGGGAAAACAACCTAGTACACCCTGCAAATAAAATCAAACAACAAACACAAAAACAAAAGTAAAATACACGAGACTCTAGAAATCAACACTATAATTAACTAATAGTGAATTCAAGTCAAAACCTAGTCGTATTCCCCAACAACAACATCATAATTTTTTGATGATGGTCACGCTCCTATAAGAAAAAGGTTGTTGTCATCAATTAACCTAACTGAAGGTTAGGGTCGAATCTACAGGTAATATGGGGCCTGACTACAAGACTTCACTACTAATAATTTCAAGCATCAATAACTAAAATCTCTAAAGAGGGGGGGGGTTTGTGATTCGAAAACAAAAGTAAAATTATGACTATACTACTATGCAGGGAAACACTCAATTTTAGGGACAACTTGGGAATTATGTTCCCCATGGTTCGTTGACTCGATTACCATAGGTAACATAACTACAATTGAAGATTCGCATGCAGGACGGTAACTTAGGTTCTTCCATCCCTGTTGTGAAGGTAAAGGTCCAATTTCACCATAGCGCTTGGTCGGCCACCATGGCGTGCCAATTAATTGTTACCTATTGTCCAAGTTAACCTCTCCTTGGTCAAGTTTGGTTGATTAGATGAGAAAACATCGATCGACTTCTGTCATCTACTTCCCTTTGTCTATTTGTCACGACCTTGGTCTGGCTCGTGATAGTAGACAGCGTTTGGTGTTGGCCACCACCAAACAACAATCATATTGAAGGGGAATAGACAATACATGGAAAACTTCAATCATAGAAATGCAATAAACCTAGGTCATCTCAAGTCAACTACCCATGGTTCCCATAACCTGAAGTTGTGGGTGCTAAGCTACTCATGGCTAAGGCAAAACCAACAAAAATGCAAATAAAATGACATGATTGAAAATTTTACCCCAAGGAAATGAAGATTGAAGGCACCACAATTAGCAAACCAAAAGCTTGATAGATTGACAATGAGCAGAAAGCAAGGTTTACAATCCCCAAAATTGGGTTTTCCAAGAGAAAAAGATAGTTCAAGTGAAAAACCTCAAAGACAATATTCAAAGATGATAAAAAACCTCTCTGGTTCGAATCCCCCTTTTAAAACTCTAACTTAAAGTATGTGTACTATTACAAAATAACCCTAGAATTTACACATAAAACATCGCTGGAAGCTGATAAGTCTTGTTGGTACAACCCATAGGATGACCTACAAGTCGTAGTCGGGGTCTTGTATCAGGTTCTTAGCATCTTGGACTAAATTGGTATGAACACTAGGTACGAGTTTTGGTTGAGCTATGATTTGTCTGTTCCTCTCGTAGTCTTAGCCTTCAATTTTTGGTCCTACATTTTGGCTTTCTTATTCCTACTATGAGTCCACCTATACGAGTCATAGTGAGACTTACGACTCATAAGATAGCCTCATAGGGATGAGCTCCACTTAGTAGATTTCTAAATTTTGGTCTCTCTTTCTTGCTACGACATACCCTATAACTCGTAGGTGTGCTCGTATGTCCTATTCTTTAGCAAAATCTGCACTTTTTCTTCAAAATCATGCCAACCTAACTTTTCTACAAGAACAACATAAAAACACATAAAACCATAAAAAGTTGCATTTAGAACTCATAAAATCCTTTCTTTAGGCATCAAATTTGCTATAATTTGACAACACATCACTTGTCCTGAAGCGACGGACTCAATCTAAATAGATAATACAGTAACACACAGACCTTAACTCAATGACATATATCACATAAATATTACACTCAGACACCCACATCAACTTTTCAATACAAGATCAATTAGTTATCTCGTAACCTAGTACAACCTGGTGCATGTGACAACACAACTATGACAAGCCAGGGATTATCAATAGTCCATAATCATTGAATAAGTGTAGAGCTAGCAATGCAATACAAGTGCCTCACGGAAAGAAGTCCCATATTTTACCCTAAATGATGTTTTCATGCAACCTTGGGACTATGCAAAGTCACTCTCTCTCACAATAGATATTCATGCATAATGTCTAATACAATAGGCTTGCCCCTATACTCATAACTCAAACCTTTAACTAACTTGACTATGATCACTTTAGGTCTTTCTAAGCTAGTAACGTAGGTTCAGGGGGCTTTGGTATGATATTATGGGAAAATAGTGACTAAAGGCCCTCCTTGACACTGCGCTTTTCTACACTTTTGCCTACCAACTCTGTTATTTTTATCTTATTCTTCCTTTTTCCTAATTTAAGCTTTTCTGGGTGCTTTCTTTTCATTTTCAACTTTTTGACTAGTTTTGACACTTCGTTTTTTGGTTTTTAGTTTACAATAAGGCATCACTTATTTTTCTTGCACCCAGTACTATAATTTCCCCTTTGTCTCCGTATCACTAACTCATCCCCTTATTTTTGTTTGCCCCTTACACCAACTGCCCTCAACTTAGACTTTTGGCCTATGTTGAGGTACACAATATCCATCCTCAGAACCAGGGCCACTTTTGGCAGCAACCCTCAACTTAGGCTTTTTACCTCAGTTAAGGTGCATAATGTTCAAGGAAGGACCAAGGCCAATTTTAGGATTTTACAACAAAGAAGGTAGGTTAATCAAGTATTTTCAAAGAAAAGGTATATGTAAGGCTCAAACATTAGGAAAAAGGGATTATATCACAGTTTTGGTTGGTAATTTTAGGCTAAGTGAACTAAAGAACAATGGCCTAAGATCCTTTCCTTATCCAATTAATCTACAATCTAACTAAGAGTAACATGACAAGTTCTGAATTAGAAGAAAACACATGAATTTATCAAATTAAGCTCACACTCACGTGGCATTGCATACATTATCAACAAAAGACTCTTAGATCATGCTTTTTATCTCAATGTACCCTCACTTATCAGAATAGTCATTGTCACACACCTAAACATACATGGTTGCGATCTAGCTACTACTCAAAATTTTTTTTTGGGTATCATTTTTTCAAATAAAATGCAAAACATGCTATATGCAGAAGTATTGGTACTGTATGCTACAATTACTATCTGAACATCCTAAACCTACCAGTTCAACAGAAATTAAACATCCACAAGGAAAAGAAACACAAGCAAGAAAACCAAGGAATCAAAAATTGGGGTAGTTATGGACCCAAGCTACTCAGACTTCACTTAGCCTCATAACTACCCATACCCTATCGAAAAAGATGTGCATTGTCCCTAATGCACAAAATCAAAATAAAAAAAATATATAAGGAGTAAAAAAGCATACCTAGGCACCTAAGTGCTAATGTGTGGCTGAGTTTGGCTAGCCTTCTTCTCCAGGGTGGTTTGCTCAGTAGTAGTACTCTGTCTGGAGGGGCCAGTAGCCCTCACCTATTCCTATTCCCGAGCTCATTACATCTCCTCATCATGTCTCGATCTCCTCAAGACAAGCTCGAGCTCCTCCTCCTCTGTAAGCCTCACACATACGTGTCTCTGATTTGGCTTATCATCCTCTGTGAGGGGTCTCTTCCCCTAGGAAGGCTGGATGGGCTCATCAGGAGAAAATAAGTCAAGTATTGTTACCAGAGGTATAGTTTTTAGTAGTGCAACTAGCGCCGCGAGTGTTGCTGTCTATAAGCTAGGAGCATTAGATCTCCGACTGCAAAGTTGAGAAATCTAAAGGTCGAGACTTACCCAATCTTTGTTGTACCCTCTCAATTAACCAGTCCAACTAGTATAATATCTCTAACGTCGACTCTAGACAGAGCCAGTAGATCAAGAATGGGTATTGGATGGAGGTGGACCTCTTCAGTGCGGCCTCATGAATTTTCTCAGTGATAAGGGTGGCCTAGTCAATATCATAGCCAGCTAAGATACTGGCAACCAAAACCGTATGGTCCGGCACAAGTGTATTATCAACAACTGTTGGCCGAATAAGCAAACAAATAATAGCCCACCAAATCTTGGTTGGGAAACTGAGTGAACTCTTTACGATAGGCTCTAAGTGAGTGGTGACCCATGCAGATTTTAGACCCTGCTCAACAATATACTTAGCCACCCATCTCATCAAAATGGCTCATTTCTTTAGATCCTTCATCACAAGTGGGTCCCTCATCTTCCCCACCCTGTAGTCGAACTCTACAATGGATCTGGGAGAAGGAAACTCAGGACCAAATAACATGCAATAGATGGTGGTCTTCGATATGTCCACCTGCTGGCCCCTCACTCTTGTCTCGCTTAGTCTACATCTGAGTGAGGGGATTCTTCCCTTTGGGATGAGTGCACTAGATCATAGCTTTGTTTGAGGCATAGAACTCCCTCACCATGCTTGGAGAGTATCGTCCAAGTGTATGTGTGAGGCACTGAAGCCCATATCGAGTCTTCGTGTCCTAGAAATCGGGGACATTATCAAGTCTGTCTGCTATGACTCGGGACTCCTCATAGATGGAGCGGGATGGCTTGACCATCTTTGTAGGTTACATTTCCTTTACATATGTATGCTTCATTCCCTCAATGCACCACCAGTTAGTGAAGGTATCTGGTGTAGATGATGATGATCAGGGTACAACGGAGGACTATGTCTCTGACCCATCCTCAGAGCTGGACTCCTCTCTGGATAGAGTCATATGTGGTAAACTGCTCTCATGGCTGCCTCTCTCCTTATATTGGGGAGTGCGAGCAATAAGAGCCTGAGTGTCCCCAGCTCTGAAAGTAGCCCTGATCTGTGGTTTGGCTACCTTTGGGTCTATGTTGACATCTACCATTTCTAGTGAGCCACTCGTTGACTGGCCTGCTCATCATTGGAAGGCTCATATCTTAGCCTTCTCTTTAGGGCCTGGATCTCATTGCATTTGGATTTTGGAGCCATAGTACCTAAAACATAAACACATACACACCCTCGTTAGTCTCACCATTCAAAATTAGAATGCAAAATTTCATCTGAGTTAAGTTGTAGAAGGGTTTTATAAAAGCATCCTTACGGGCTGTAGTGGATACTACGAGCCGTAGTGGACATCTACCATTTCTAGTTAGCCACTCAGTTGACTGGCCTGCTCATCATCGGAAGGCTCATATCTTTGTCTTCTCTTTAGGGCCTGGATCTCATTGCATTTGGATTTTGGAGCCATAGTACCTGAAACATAAACACGTACACACCCTCGTTAGTCTCACAATTCAAAATTAGAATGCAAAATTTCATCTGAGTTAAGTTGTAGAATGGTTTTATAAAAACATCTTTACGGGTCGTAGTGGATACTACGAGCGTAAAAATCTTTTGTAAAATAGTGGTTCAACCAATTTTTGTTACTAGAAAAATCTACCAGACCTGGTACGACTCGTAAAGTTGTTTAAGAGTTGTAGTCTAGATCATAGAGATTTTCGATGAGTAATTTATTATAGGCAGGGATATACGAAACCTATCTATGAGCCATAAAGTGTTTTACGACTCGTAAAAGGTCTCGTCGAATGGGTACTAAGAAATATCAAGTTTCTAAAATCTTGCATGAGGGGAAATTACGACACGAGGAGTAGTCCATGAGCCGTAAAAGCCACTTGTGAACTAGAAAACCCAGTTACCTGAGTTTCTAAGCCCATCACACAAACCCCAAATGACTTTTTCAACACATTTACTACCAGTATCGAAGTGAACACACATGCACTCACATGGTTTGCATACTACAACCATTACCCCCAACACGAAAGTGATTAAGCATGATTTATCCTATAATTCCAGCCACCTATGGTTGATTTCAACATGGTTATGCACCTATGTCATCACCTACCAATTCACAAACACAAACATTAACATTCAATCACACATGGTGAGGGACTCAATAGGCACCAACAACCATCTAAAACATTTCACACATGGCTAAAGTGCACCAGTTCTGAACTTAGTAAATAATTCAAACATGGGCACCCTGATTTCAATTAACACAAATTAAATAAAAAAAATGGATTTTATATCTAGACACCATTCCCCACATGATTTTCAACTCAATCGTTCAAAACAAGGCAAATTAAAGGTTTTAATTTAACTAAAAACTTACTAAGATTTGAGATTAAGGTGATGAAAATGAAGGAGGTGACTTGGGTTGACATGCTAGGTTGCCGAAATCTTGCTAGAAAATGAGTGCATGATGGTCATTGGTGATCGAAAATACGAAGGAGGAGTTTGGTTAGGTTAATTTGGTAGTTTAGGTCAGGAATGGGGTCAAAATAATTTGACCCCACTATATATACATTATATTGACTGAGTCAACTAAAAGTTAATGGCCCTAGACTCTATGAAATCCCCATTGCCAGCCATAGAGTTTTATGACCCGTAAATCATGATTTCGTAGAACCTCCAAACCTTAGATTTCAAGACTAGGTTTCACAGACCAGTTTACGAGTCGTAAAGTATTTAACAGCTCATAGAGACCTCAACACTTAGCACTGTTTTTAGGAAACTTACTTGGAGTCCACTAGCCCAATTCACAATTCCTAGTTTGATCTATGGATTGTGAAATTGGCTCGTGGACTGGAGTGCATAATTTTTCTGCTAACTGGAAATCTCTACGAGATTGACTATAGTTCATAAAGCGTTTTACGGCCCGTAAACCCAGTCGTAGAGACTCAACTTGATACTCTTCTCAACCACAATGGCTGATTTAGTCCTGTACCTATATACTTACACTGTTACCCTACATGTAACCAGCCCAATGTCCAAAATTACAACCAAAATAAAAGAAAACAAACTTCCTATGAATCAAAAAACTTATTTAGTGTCGCAGCACTACTTGGACAAATTGGTCACTCAAACTTCACTAATTCCCTAGACATCACTTTTCAAATCATCAGGGCGCTTCATGGACTGACAGATATTGATGATGACTTATTCATCATTCAATCTAAAGCTAAGTTAATTGGCTTCCATATTCACTAGGCTCACCTAGTTTCTAGGAATGGTCTTCCTAAAATGATTGGGACGTCGTGGCTAACTTCACAATCTAGGATCACAAAGTCTGCAGAGAATATGAATTTCTTGACTTTCACCAGCACATCATATAATATCCCCACAGGCTTCTTCCCCGTGTGATCCGCTATCAGTAACCGCATGTTCATTAGAATAGGAGCTCCTAATCTAAGATTCTTATAGGATGCAAAGGGCATCAAATTAATGTTAGCACCTAGATAACATAGTTCCCTTGCGAACTCCACATCTCCGATGGTGTAGTGTCTGGTGAAAGCACCTGGGTCTTCTAGCTTCTAAACAAAGGACCTGGTAGCAATAGCATTGCAATGTTGAAGCTCTTGGGAGATCTTTTGACTCACGGTACGCTTTTCAGTGACCAAGTCCTTATACTTAGCATACCTTGGCATCTTCTCCAATGCCTCAATGATCGGGATATTGATGGAGAGTTGCTTCAGCATGGAGAGATAGCTCTTGAATTTTCTTCCTCCTCCCTCTTTTTGATTCTATGAAGGAAGGGAGGAGGAGGCCTAGGAATGAGCTTCAACCTCTGTGGCGCATCCGTAACTTCAGTCATCCTATCCTTGACATGTTCATCGTCTTCATCTGCATCCTTGGTTGCAATCATCTCCTTTTGAACATCTTTTACACTAACCGTCATGGGAAGATTAATGGTGCTCTTGCCACCCCGAGTAGTAACCTCTATACACTGCCCATCATTTTTAGGACTTTGAACTGTATTGCTAGGCAATGTACACCTCTGACGCTGATTAAGTTGAGTTGACACTTTATTAAACTGTTGTTCTAGTTGTTTGATAGCAATAGAGTGAGACTCTATTTTCTAATTATACTTGAAATTTCGGATTTTATGCCCCTTAGAGTCTCATCTTGTGTCTCAGCCTTCTTAAACAGATGATCAAATATCTCCTCAATGTTGGAACTGCTTGCACCTACATTGTGGTTGTTTGGTGGCATAGAAGGACTATTTCTGAAGCCTTCTCTATGACCCTAATCTACATCTCTCTCTGGACCCCAGTTCCTATCATAGTAACCTCCGCAGTTCTCCCTGTAAGCTCCACCTGTATTAAAGTTCTGACCTTAGTTTCCTTGACCTTGGCACTCTGATTGGACCATTAGGGTTCTTCTTTAAATACCCCGCCTGATCAGCAAAAAAATATGCATCCTCATCTTAATATAGCTCCTCATAAATGGGTGCATGTGGAGGTTGATGAACCACTGCATTTACTCTCTATTTTCTCTGCTTCATCATCACCTCTATAACTGTGCAAACCTGAGCAAGCTACTGCATGATTCTTCATTAATTCTGGCTTGCTCTCTACCCACACTGACAACACACAAACTCTTAGTGGATGTTCTGTCTTGTTGCCCCCACGCGCGATTAGTCTTGGCCAATCTTTCCATTCGCTCTACAATCCTCATAAATCATTAATCAAAAACATGCACCCTATGATAGTGTCAGCACAGGCCTGCCTGTTCTCATAAAGATAATGGTAGAAGATCTCCACCAAAGTATCGTCAACTATTTTGTAGTCAAGGACGCTTCTCAGACATTTAGTGAACCGCTTGCAAGTAGTACTAATCAAATCCCTAGAAAGTTTCTTGAAGTTGTTGATCTAGTCCTTTAACTCAAGCTTCTTCGATCTAGGAAAGTACCTCTACAAAAAAGACCTTTTGCAAGTCTGCCCAACTGGCAGTCGAAATCTGCGGGAGTCAGTAGTCATAATGCTACATTTCCTATAGAGACAACGGGAAGATATGAAGTCCCACAATATCCATAGACAGATTATGTGTCCCCATCACACTCTTATAGATTAATGCAACATTGTGCAGATGGCTATGAGGATCCTCCGATGGTAAGTCCGTAAATAGCCCACAGTTTTGTAGCATCTGAAGTAACCCACTCGAGACTGTGAACCTTGCGTTTGCTGGTAGTGTTGGCAACAAAATAACTCTAGTCACTTCCATAGTGATAGTATTCAAATTGTACTAATTCTACTGGAAAGCATTGACATTTAAATCCTGAGGCTATGGAGAAATGTTCTAAATAGGAGATAGGTTCTCATTCTCAGTATTCTCGTTGTTATTCCTGTTCAGAGCTATATTGGCCAGGTTATTGGCGTTGTCTTGGGCCATTCCTCTCAACATTCTGTGGATCTCTGGGTCAAAACAAGTTAAAGGATTGTTTTGACTCTGAGAGTTGGGCATACACTACACCTACACCCCGAAAAAAAACAAAATCACAAATAAAAGTAAAATAATGGAACTAAGGATTAACACTCGAATTACGAATAAATTCACTAAGTCTAGCCTTATTCCCTAGCAACGGCACCAAAATCTTGGTGTCGCCTAAGCTACACCTGCTTTTTAGACGATAAGTTGGTTGCTGTGAAAAAATAGAACCTAACAAAGGTTAGAGTCGAACCCATACAAAATACTTAGACTCAAGAGATTTCACCAATTTTCTATTTGTATAATCAATTAACTTACTTCCCCAAAGGGGCAAGGGTTTGCAATAATCGATGAGAAATATAACTAAGCAAACTATCACAAGAGAGAAGTGAATAACAAAGAGAAACCAGGGTATTGTGTTCCCTAAGATTCCCAACTCAGTATCACTAGATAACCTAATTTTGTTCTAGTGTATAACATGCAGGATGGTAATTTATGTTGATCAAGCTCTTTGGTCAAAGGTGAGAGGTGAATTTCACTATGCGACTTGGCCCATATCCCTAGTGTGCATTACTAACCATTACCTATTAGTCCTAGTATAGCCTCCCTTTGGCTCAGTTTTGTTGATTAGGCGAGAATATATTAATCGAGTTCTATTAATTAATATCTTTTCCTATTCATTACTTCCTTGGTGCATTCAGTAACACTAGGTAGGTTCCAATGTTGGGAACCACTAGAAAACATGCAAAATGAAGAGAGATAATTAATACATGCATATACACCTTACAAGAATCATGAATTATTGGGTTTTACTTTGTTAGTTCTTCATGGTTCCCACAACCCTAATTATGGATATAGCTACTCTTGCTATGTGAAGATGCAGGTATTATGAATTAAGAAGACATAATTAAGCATTGTCATTAATAGAATTAAGAAAAAGCAATCCAACATCAATAAGAATCACAAGCTTTAAGGTAAAATTAAATCACAAGTGTTCTCAAAGACTCTCCAGTATGATCTTACAATTTTCTCCCTCGAAATATTGAGTTCTTTGAGTAATAGGCAAAAAATTATGAAATATAACCTAAAAACGCTATTTACAATAATTAAAATTCAATTCCTAAACAAAATAGAAGAATTGGTCGGTACGCCATACGAAGGTGTCTTACGGGCGTATTGCATCCACGACCCATAGTTGGGGTCTTGTAGTCAACTGCTGGGAATTTGGACTTCATCTCTATGACATACCTCTATGACTCGTAAAGTGATTTACAACTCATAAAGGGGGTTTCTTCTAATGAAATTCCTAAAAGTCCAAGTCTTTGATCCTCAGGGTACGAACCATCTTTTATGACTTGTAAACCTCTCTATGGCTCGTCTGAATGTTCCTAGAAAGAGCTTCAGAAAATAGCCCCTCACTGGAATTGTTCACGAAACCACCCTATGGCCGGTAGAATGATCTACATCCTGTAAAGGGTCTCGTATGGCAGCAAAACTAAGCAACTTCTGCAATTTTCCCCAAAATGAAGTCCAACATGAAATCTTGCAAACATAAACATAAAAACACATAAAACCAACTAATATCGCATTGAAAACACATAAAATTTTAAGTTTTGAGCATCAAAAGTGTTGTATTTTCGCAGCACATCAGCAATAGAAGAAAATCCTTTTACAAATCTCTAATAATATTTAGACTAACCAAAAACGATCCTAACATCGGATGGAGACAATGGTGTAGGCCAATTCTTCCTGCCTCTGTCTTCTATAGATCCACTTTAATACCATCACCAGAAATAACATTGCCAAGAAAAGCCACCTCCCTTAGCCAAAACTCACACTTGATAAACTTGGCAAAAAGTTGCCTATCTCTCACTGTTTGCAACACAATTATCGTGCTCCCTTGCATCTCGTGAATAGACTAATATATCATCTACAAACACAACCATAATCATATCCAAATACAATTTGAAGAGCCTATTCATCAAATCCATGACAGTGATGGAGACACTTGTTAGTCCAAATGACATAACCAAAAATTCAAAATTACCACACCGAGTTATAAATACCATTTTTGAAATGCCATCTTCCTTCACCCTTAATTGGTTCTATCCAGACCAATGATTAATCTTAAAAAAATAACTTGCACCTTCTAGTTTCAAATAGATCATCAGTTCTAGAAAGTGGATACTTGTTTATGATGGTCATGTTATTCAATTGCCTATAGTCCATACATATCCGAAGTGAACCATCCTTCTTCTTTACAAATAACATGGGAGCATCCCATTGAGACACACTAGTCCTTATGAACCCTATATCAAGAAAATCTCTTAATTATTCCTTTAATTCTTTCAATTCTGTCAGGGTCATGTGATATGGAGGCATAAAAATAGGTTAATCAGATAAAAGATCAATGCCAAAGTCAATTTCCCTACCTGGGTTGTAGCACATCCGGTCATTAACTCCTAGCGCTGATGCCGTCGTTTCTAGGACCGACCGACACCTCACTTGCACAGGTACCTACATAGGGTAGTCTCGGTCGCACATTCAACATAGCGTTCAGACTCATGTGCCTTCAAGAACCAGGGGTATTCGAGCTTGCTGCATATGATTAGCCAGCCTTGTAGCGGCAAAAGGATTACACGTCCCCCATGCTACGGTTCCCTACGGTCCAAACCCGGTGCCGCTTTAGGTTAGGGAGCTAGACGATAATAGCACCTCCGCATCCCAAAGCGCGGGGGGGATTGAGGGAGACAGATACAGACAGGAAGTAGCGATGGCTCTTTCTTATCACCACCGTATGCGCCTGTTGAAGACAAGATGAACATTGCTTTAATAAAATAAATAGAAAGGGCAATGAAGCCGATAAGGATTTCATCAGTTCAGGATTGATCATCTAAGGCCAAGGGGGAAATAAAGTTGTCAAACATAGTATCGGAAAGGTTCGTCTTTCTCCCGATATTAAAGAGGTAACCGGAGGAATACTAGGAAAATCTTCAGGAAAGATATTGAGAAACTCATTAGCTATAGGGGCCTAATCAAGAGTAGGAACATTAGAATCAACACCCATGACTTGGACAACATGATATGTGCAACCTTTGGAATCATTTTCTTAGCCTTTATATAAGAAACAAACTTTTCCTTGAAAACCAAATTCTTTCTCCTCCATTCAAGGATAGGTTCATTAAGAACTTGGAATGTGACCCTATAGATTCTACAATCAATAGAAGTATAAAATGCAAGCAACCAATCCATACCAAGAATAACATCAAAAATTTGGTCATATCTTGTTCAACAAGACCACATGGAAAGACTTTATGCATGATTGACACTGGATAATTTCTATAGACTTTGTTGGCTAGGATTGACTCACCAATTGGAGTATAAACCCAATAAGGCTCTAATAAGACTTCCGAAGACACATCAAACTTTATGGCAAGGTAAGGAGTAAGAAAAAACATATTAGCACTGGGGTCAAGCAAATCATACACATCATGATTCAAAGACTTTTAACATACCAACAACCATATTCGGAGACTCCTCAACCTCTTGCCTAGCGTACAAAGTATAAAATTGATTACCGCGTGGACCACTACTTGAACTTGGGCACCTTGTTGAACTTTCCCTCTTAGAACTATTTGACCTTGTAGGTGCCCTTCTTTCCTTTTTTAGAAACATGGGGGCATTTGGAAATCTTGTCCCCCACCTTTCCAGAACCAAAACATGCATTGGTACCTCTCAAGCATTTGCCAGTATGGTTCCTCCCACACTTGGATACCTAAGAGGAATAACACCACCTTTCATGACATCACCATGAGCCTTAGGATTAGGCACCCTGTCCTTGTCAAACATTTGGGAAGCACCTTTAGACGGCCTTAGCCTGTTTGAGAATAACCAGCACCGTACTTAGTATGCAAAAATCGACCATCAAAATGAGCCCTTTTGGAAACTCTCATCCTTATTTTTTGAAGTTTATCACCCTTTACTTTTTTGGCATATGTCATGAGCCTAGAAATTATTTATCTCCATGATGAGCATTGCGACGTTACGTTCCATCTTCACTAAGTCCAACATACCCAAAGTGAACTAGTTCGTATGGTCCCTAGAGTCGGCCACCAAAGAAGGAACATCATAGATAATTTTGTGAACTTAAGGGAATACTCCCTCACACTCATGCCGCCTTGCCTTTAATTCATGAACACTGTCACTTTAGCTTCTATTATTTCATGTGGGAAGAAATGATCAAGGAAAGCGGCTTTAAACATCTCCCAAATAACAGACCCTAATTTGACTATCTTGAATTTCCATTATGAAGCAGACTTGAGTAACTCCCTTAAGTTGGTAAACCAAAAATTCGGCTTTCTCCTTGGAAGATACCCCCATAATCTCCACCACTTTGTAGATCTCACCAATGAACTCTTGTGTATCCTTATCTTCTTTGGAACCATGGAACTCTAGAAGATTTATCATAAAAAAGTTATCTTATACTAGAAGTTGAAGTAGGAGTCCGTGGGAAAGAAACAACTTGAGCAAATATAATAATGACCCTAACTCATGGTAACTTGGTTAGCTTGAGGACCATGAGGAATTTGAAGAGCCAAAGGAACTTGGTACTCATTACCAACAACTCCCCTAGGCAATTGAGCACATCGTGGAGGAATTTTCTAAAAATATCAAAGGACAAATAGTAGGGAATGAGAGTCTTGATTGCACGACATAGATCATAAAAGAAGTGAAGATTTCCTAAATGTCTCATAACCTCTCGCTCAAGGATGTGGAGAAATTCACACATATGAACAAGGTTCTACTGGAGGCGACATGCTGGATTCCCTAGAATTCTCTCTAACCTTGGATTTGATACCACTTTTGTCACAATCAAAATCTAGGGCTTAGCCGTGACATGACGAATGTGACACTTGAAGGCATCCCATCCAAGCCTCATGCTTATATCATAAACATATGTAAGGTAAAGTAAACAAAACATAAGAGAGTAGCAAGTGTAATATGATATTACATGAGTCAAATATTTCCCTTAAAGAAACTACAACATCATTGGTCCAAATCATTCCTCTGCATCATAAGATCTATGCCTGGACTAGGACATAGCTTATTCGCTCACCCTCAAGATATGCATCAAAAGAAAAGCCATAAAGTCTCAACATAAGGAAAAACATCATATAGAAGGGGCTTGTTCTCAAATCATGAAAATTCACCATAAGTTTTTAAAAGCTCAACTCAAAATCAAGCTACGAATTGGAAGAGCAGTCTCATCGTCCATCCCTACATAGTTAGATTATGTTGGCTCAGAAGTATGCCTTAGTATGTGGAATGTACTATCTATGTAGGTATGTCATGCACCAAGGAACATGACATCATAATATCAATATGTATAACCATAATTAATAGAATAAAGACACAATATGTATGAGCAATGCATATTTAAAACCATGGGTAAAAACATCATTAAAACCATTCATAATCCTAGTATACATTGTCACAATCCAAGCCTATGGCCTAGAAGTGACACGGAGAATGAGGAACCCGAAAATATCCTAAACAATCCTCTTAACTAGTCATTACATATAATTGGTCACAGAAGCATTTAAATGACATACTAGAATAGAAATAGGATGATGAGACTAAGGGGAAAGCTTGCATCATATCATAATTAAGAGACAAAAAAGACAAAGCTCATATCATAGATACATAACATATCCAACAACACCACTACTACATAGATAGAGTGGGGGCCAAGACAAAGCAATCGGGCTCACCCTCAAAGCTATGTACACAATAAAGAAGAGTGTCCTAATACACAATAAGAGAAACATAGCATAAGGTTCCCCAAGAGGAGGACTCACCAACTAGCTTGAGTGGTACTGAACTAGCTACGTGAAGGAGGATGATCAACTTGTGCTCCTATTCCTACATAGTGATATCATGTAAGCATGAGTATGTATTAGTATGTTTGGATGTAAAACATATTAGGATTCAATGCAACAAGAGATAAGTGACATAATCGATAAGCATGACTTAAGCAATTAATTATCATATAAAAAGATGACATGCATGAGTGATGCTTTTAGTAAAGACATGCTTCATATATTATAATACAAATGTGAAAATGGACCACACTATGGTAGATGGTCGCACTCGACCACCCATGGTGATTGAGGTACAAACCCCTCAATAGGTTACCAAGGTACAGACCCCTTGATAGGTTAGAGGATGGTCATACCCTACCTCCCAAGGTGCCGGAGTACAAACCCCCCGATAGTTTAGAGGATGGTCACACCCTACCTCCCATGGCGTCATAGTACAAACCCCCCGATAGGTTAGAGGATGGTCACACCCTACCTCCCATGGTGATTAAGGCATACCCTTCAATTGGCTATAGTCAATTCAACACTGTAGAGAAATACCATATGTACTTTCCTTCTATCATCATCAAAACATCCTATATATACTCTTCTTTCATCATCATAACATCATTCATAACATAAGACATGCATTAGGCCATTACTTTCTTAAGAAACCATAACCGGATATTTTATCAAACACTTGGCGGGTATGTAGTGCAAGTGTAAAACCATGCAATTCAAGAGTGTTGTCATGCAAGAAAATACATTGTAATACCACCCATCAACACCTTGCAACACCCTCAAGCAATATACATCAAAAACCTTCATCAAATCTTACAATAGATCTTAGATTCACAGACCAAAACATCATTAAATAGCCATAATTTCATGAAGCTTTAAGATAGTGCGCAGTGATTTTCATAATAAATTAGACCGATGAGTAAATCAACTTTAAATCAAGAAAATTTAGGAAAAAGGAAACTTATATATCATGGGTGACAGGAACCCATGAAAGAAACCCTAGATACATTATACTTTAATTTCCTTGAAATTGAGTTGAAAAAGAATGGAAGCTTGGAAGTGAGTCTTGGAATCCAAACTTGTTCTTGAGTTTCCTTGAAATTGGTGGTGGGGTCTTGATGGAGGATTTTGAGAGAATTGAGTGTGTATTAGAGATGAGAGTAATGAGCTTAATCCTTTGGAATAGGTTTTAGGTATTTTAGGAAGGTTAAGATAGCATTGGAAGTATAAAAAAGACATTAGTGTAATTAAAATATACGAAAACACCATTCGTAAACGGATGGAAAAATTGGCAATGTGTCATCTCACTGGAGACTTGACTGGTCGTGTGGCATTCCATTGTTTGTATAGAGTGCCCATGTGAAGTGCCTTAGAAAGAAATGGAAGTTGGGAAAACTTGGAAAAATTGATGTCTCATCACTTTAACGGACCACCCCACGGGTCGTGTGATGCTTCACGGTCCGTTTGATAGTCCGTTGCATCACACTTTGTTGCTAAAATGAGAGCAGGCAACCCCTTAGCCAGGACACAAGAGTTGTCCCCCCTCACACGGCCCATCAAGTATGCCCGTGGCACCACCCTTAGCCACATTTTTTTTCCTATGCCCAACAATCCTCCTTGACACACCTTGTAACCCCCCCTCACGGTCAGTGGCAAGCCACACGGCTTGTGCCACTAGCTGTGTCACCTTTCTTAGGCTAAAAGTGGCCCTTTCCAACTCCAAGTGACCTAGTCAGCCCGTCCAAGGGCATACTGGCTGTCAAGCTGTCCGTGTGACATCATTGCATGGGAGGGTCTCACGAAAACAATCATAACTCCTTCATCCATCCTCTGAATGAGGTGAAACTAAGTGCGTTGCGAAACTAACTCAAAGGGATTACATTTGAGATGTCATGGGCCACCTAGTTCTAAATGTTATAAAAGTTATGCTTGTTTAAAGTGGACCCCTGCATGAACTATCACCCAAAACTCTACTTTTAGGGATGTCTTGAACTCGTTTAGGTACTAGGAGTGTCCCAGGAACCCAATACACCCCCAGCCTAACTACATGAGGCTTGAAACAAGGATACATAACAGGATAGAGTTACGGGGTGTTACAAAATCTCCCCCTTAGGAACATTTTTCCCTGAATGTCAAAGAAACATACACAAGGAAGGTAGCCGTGAAGATTTTAACCTAACATGGATGCAACAAATACATTTAAACATGATTTTCAAAAGTCACAACATGAACATATGCAATGACAGGTGGAACTTAAGACTTGAGATCATACAAAGGATTTAGATCAATACCTTAGGCTTGAATGGAGTGGAAAAGATAAGGATATCGCTTTTTTCATGTCTACTTCAGCCTCCTAAGTTGCACTCTCAACTTGTTGATTCCTCCAAAGGACCTTAATAGAAGCCACTTTCTTCTTTCTCAAGCCCTTCACTTATCTCTACAAGATCTGATTTCAAATTATCTTCAACTACACCCACAACATCTGGAGGTGCAATGGCATTAGGATCTCCCACACATTTCCTCAACATGAATACATGAAAGACCGAATGAACCAAATGCATCTCACTACGCAATCCAACTCGTAGGCTACCTTGCCAATTCTCTTTATCACCCTATAAGGACCCATATATCTTGCGCTTAACTTTCCCTTGTTCCCAAAACAAATCAAACCCTTCATGGTTGACACCTTCAAATAAACCCAATCACCAACTTGGAAGTCAAGTTCCCTTCTCCTCACATTGGCATATGACTTTTGGTGACTTTAGGCCGTCTTCAACCATTCACTAATCATTATAACCTTCTCAAGAGCATCCATACCCAGATCTAGTCCCAACAAAGCTACCACACCAACCTTGATGCAACCAACTAGTGATCTACTACATCTCCCATAAAGAGCCTCAAAAGGATCCATACAGATGCTAGAATGATAGCTATTATTGTAGGCTAAATAAATCAATGGAAGATGATTGTCCCAACTACCCTTAAGCTCCAAGACACAAGCCCTAAGAATATCCTCAAGTGTTTGAATGGTTCTTTTGGCTTGGCCATCGGTTTGAGGGTTAAAGGTCGTACTAAGGTGAACTTTTGTACCAAGACTCCTTTGAAAATACCTCCAAAAGTGTGAAGTAAATTGAGCACCACAATCTGATATGTGGAAAAAGGAACCCCATGTAACCTTACCAAGTCATGAATGTACAACCTTGCATAATCTTCAGCCCCATATGTGGTGTTTACCAGTAGAAAGTGAGCCAATTTTGTCATCCTATCAACCACAACCCAAATGGAATCAAAACCTTTTCTAGTCTTGGCCAACCTAACCATAAAGTCCTTATTAATCACCTCCCACTTCCAAGTAGGAATCTCTATGTCTTGGGTTAGGCCACCTGTCCTTTGATGTCCGGCTTTGACTTGTTGAAAACTATGGAACCGAAAACGAATTTGGCAATGTCCCTCTTAATGCCTCCCCACCAATACACATTCCCAAGTCTCTATACATTTTTGTGGAACTAGGGTGGATAGAATAAGAGGAATTATGGGCCTCATCAAGGATTTTCTCCCTCAAACCATCAACACAAGACACACATAACTTACCTTGGTATCGAAAGGCACAAAGGCCTTTAATTCAAGTAAGGAGGAGTCAAGATCTTGTTTTGCTATCACCTTACCAACCAAGGAAGATTTAGAACCATCAACAATAACAACATAATTACCCACTTCTTCCTACCTAACCCCTAATCAATCTAATCGATGCACCTCCCGAGCCATCTCCTTGTCACCACCATCAACATGAGCTAGGCTACCCATAGACACCTGACTCAAAGCATACGCCACAATATTTGCCTTACCGGGATGGTAATACACACTCATGTCATAGTCCTTAAGAAGTTCTATCCATCTCATTTCTCTCAAGTTGAGATATCTTTGAGTGAAGACATATTGGGGGCTCATATGATCGGTAAACACATAAACATTCACCCCATACAAATAATGACGCTAAATCTTTAACACCACGATAGCTAATTCAAGATCATGTGTAGGATAGTTCTTTTCATGCACTTTGAGTTGCCTAGAAGCATAGGCTATCACCTTACCATTTTGTATTAGAACACAACCCAAACAACCTCTATAAGTATCACAATACACAAAAAAATCCCTCAAAACCATCCGTTAGTGACAATATAGGAGCAGACACAAGCTTATCTTTCAATGTTTGGAAGCTCCTCTCACACTCATAGGTCCACACAATTTTATCCTTCTTTTGAGTCAATTTTGTCATAGGGGAAGCAATGGAGGAGAACCTATTCACAAACCTTCTATAGTGACCCGCTAGGCCCAAGAAGATCCTAATATCTGACGTGATCAATTGTCTAGGCCACTTTCTAATCACATCGGTCTTCTTAGGATCCACCTTAATACCATCCACCGACACCACATGACCCAAGAATGCAACCTCCTTCAACCAAAGTTCACACTTTTCATATTTAGTATATAATTTCTTCCCCCTCAATCTTTGCAGCAAACCTTCAAATGACCCATATGCTCCTCCTTACTACATGAATAGATCAAAATATCATCAATGAAGACCACAACAAAGGAGTAGAGGTAGCATTTAAAGAACCTATTCATAAGGTCCATGAAGATGCCCAGTGCATTGGTCAACCCAAATGACATCTCAATAAATTCATAATGCCCAAACCTAGTCCGAAAGGCTGTCTTTAGAATATCACACTCCCTCATCCTCACTTGATGATACCCAGACTGAAGATCAATCTTAGAGAAAAAGCTATCCCTGTGAAATTGGTCAAACAAATCATCAATCATTGGAAGATGATACCTATTCTTGTTGTGACCCTATTAAGTTATCGGTTATCAATGCACATTCTAAGTGAGCCATCCTTCTTCTTTACAAAAACTAACGGTGCACCCCAAGGTGATTGGGTAGGCCTAATAAATCCCTTCTCCAATATATCCATCAATTGCTCCTTTAACTCCTTCAACTCTGCCGAGGCCATATGGTAAGGGGGAATGGAGATAGGTTGAGTATCGGGGAGGAGGTCTATACCAAAACCTATTTCCCATTCGGGGGGACAACCAGGAAGGTTATTTGGAAAGACATAAAGAAACACATTTACAACCAAAATAGACTCTATAGAAGGACACTTTAGAGTCCATATCTCTAACCCTCACAAGATGGTAAAGACACCCCTTGGAGACCAACTTACAGGCTTTAATGCAAGAGATGAATCTACCCTCCATATTTTGACTTTCACACTCAAGGACGGGTTCATTTGGTAATTGGAACTTGAACCTATGGGTTCTACAATCAATAGAGGCATAGTATGTATGCAACCGATCCATCCCAAGAATAACATCAATATCAAGCATATCCAACTCAACAAGATCACAAGGTAAGATTTTATACAAGATGCAAATAGGAAAACTTCTATAGACTTTTCTAGCAACACTAGATGCACCAATAGGAGTAGACACCTCATATGACTGATGCAATAATTCAGGCTCAACATGGAACTTTTTGGCAACAAAAGAGGTAACAAATGAAGGAGTGGCACCCGGATCAATCAAAGCATACACATCAAAATCAAAGATTTTTAACATACCGATGACGACATTGGGCACCTCATCAACCCCTTGTCTCCCTTGGGTGCATAGAACCGATTGTACCTTGAACACCATCTTATCGGCCACCTCTCCCCAAAGGAACCACATTACACCTTGTGGATGCACCTCCTTACCCTTGTTGCGATACCGAGAGCATTCAAACTTTTTGTGACCCATCTCCCCACAACTAAAACAACCATTAGTGTCCTTCCAACATAGGCCACTCTAACCTCTACCATACTTTAGACACCCAACAATAGGATCCATACCACCAACACCTTTAGGCCATGGGAAATCATTCACAAAGCCCACCTTGGAAGCATGAGGAAACCCTTGGCCATGGTGGGCCTGGCCACCCCTTTGAAACTTACCCTCAAAACGGGCCTTGTTGGCCTTATGACTCCTTCTCTTCCTTAATTTCTCCTCCCCCATTTGCTTCGCATATCTCATCAAATGAGACAAGTCCATGTCACTAATTAGCAAGATAGACTGACATTCTTCACTTACTAAGATGGAGACCCCCTTCACAAACTTATTCATCCTAGGTCTATGATCGGCCACAAAATGATAAGCATACTTTGAAAGTGGATTGAACTTGAGGGCATAAAGAAACGATTTAGCCTAATGGAAGCTTGCTTCAAATTCATAAACTCCATTGATTTAGCCTCCCTAAGCTCAAGAGGGAAGAACCGATTAAGGAAAGCCATTTTGAACTCCTCCCAACGCACCACATTACCATTTCCCTTCTCCTACTTCCATTGGTCATACCATATTTGGGCTACCCCTTTGAGTTGGTACGATGCCAACTCTGCCTTATCATTCGGCCCAACACCCATGATAGTCAAAATCTTGTAAACCTCATTAATGAACTCTTATGGAACTTCATCTACCTTTGACACATAGAACACTGAAGGATTCACCCACATGAAGTCCCCTACGATAGCTCCTAGGGTAGTAGCATGAGGGGCTTGGTCCCCTTGGTTGACTTCATTGGTCATAACATGGGCAAGCATAGTGAGAGCATCCAGAGCTCAACATTGGTAGGTTGCTCCTCGAGAGTTTGGGCCCTTCTTCCTCAAGTGTTAGGCATAATGTAGCATAGCAAAGAACAATCATTAGGGGGAAAAAATTTACTACAACTCAACAGCATGACTTAGAATCATGAAGAAGGGAAACATTTCCTAAAATGTCTCATAGCCTCCTACTCATGGTTGTGGTGCATGACACAACTATGAATAAAACTCTAATTGATGTGGTGTGTTGGACTCGAAGGATCTAACAACCTAGTGCTCTGATACCAAGTTTGTTACGACCCAAGCCCAAGGCCTAGACATGACACGATGAATGAGGAACTCGAAGGAACCCCAAACAAGCCTCTTAACTAATTATTACACATCATTGGTCATAGAAGCATTTAAATGACATACTAGAATAGACATAGGGCAATGGGACTAAGGGGAAAGCTTGCATCACATCATAATCAAGCGACAAAAGAGTCAAAGCTCATATCATAAATACATAGCATGTCCAACAAAACATCTACTACATAGATAGAGCAGGGGCTAAGACAAAGCAACTGGGCTCACTGTCATAGCTAAGTAAACAATAAAGAAGAGTGTCTCAATACACAATAATAGAAAAATAACCTAAGGTCCCCAAAATGGACTCACCAACTAGCTTGAGTGGTACCAAACTAGCCACCTGGAGGAGGTTGATCAACTTGTGCTCCAGTTCTTACTTGGTGATATCATGTAGGCAAGAGTATGAGTTAGTACATTTGAATGTACTAAGTATGTAGGATGCAATGCAACAAGAGATAAGTGACATAATCGATATGCATAATTTAATCAATTAACTATCATATAACAAGATGACATGCATGAGTGATGCTTGTAGTAATGGCATGCTTCATATATTATAATACAAGTGTGAAAATGGACCATACTATGGTGGATGGTTGCACCTTACAACCCATGGTGATTGAGGTACAAACCTCTCAATAGGTTTCCAAGGTACAAACCTCTTGATAGGTTAGAGGATGGTCACATCCTACCTCCCATGGTGCCGGAGTACAAACCCCCTGATAGGTTAGAGGATGATCAACCCTACCTCCCATGGTGTCGAAGAACTATCCCTCCAATAGGTTAGAGGATGGTCACAGCCTACCTCCCATTGTGATTGAGGCATACCCCTCAATTGGCTATGGTTAATTAAACACTATAGAGAAATACTATATACATACTTTCCTTTTATCGTTATCATAACATCATATGCATATTGTTCTTTTATCATAATAACATCATTCATAACATAAGACATGCATTAGACCATTAATTTTTCAAGAGACCATAGCCGGATATTTTATCAAATACATTGCCGGTAGTAGTACAAGTATAAAACCATGCAATTCAAGAGTGTAATCATGCAAGAAAATCTATTGTAAAACCATCAATGAACACCTTGTAACACCCTTAAGAAATAAACATCAAAACCATTCATCAAATCTTACAATAGTTCTTAGATTCATAGCCCAAAACATGGTAAAACAACCATACTTTCCTGAAGCTTTAATATAGTGTGCAATGATTTTCATAATAAATAGGACTCATGAGTAAATCAACTTTTAAATCATGAAAATTTAGGAAAAAGGAAGCTTGGGTATCTTGGATGAAGGGAACCTATGAAGGAAACCCATATACCTTAGAATTTAAGTTCCTTGAAATTGAGTTGAGAAAGAATGGAAGCTTGGAAGTGGTTCTTGGAATACAAACTTCTTGTTGAGTTTCCTTAAAATTGGTATTGGGGTCTTGGTGAAGGCTCTTGAGAGAATTGAGAGTGTATTTGAGATTAGAGTAATGAGTTTGAACCTTTGGAATAGGGTTTAGGTCTTTTAGGAAGGTTAAGATAGCATTGGAAGTCTAAAAAGAGCATTAGAGTGATTGAAATTTATGAAAATGCCATTAGTGAACAGATGAGAAAATTGGCAAAGTGTCGTCTCGCTGGAGACTTGACTGGTCGTGTGACACTCCACGGGTCATATGGAATGCCCGTATGATACTTCACGGTCCATTTGATAGTCTGTTGCATCATACTTAGATGCAAGAATAAGGCCAGACCACCTTACACCCAGGACACACGAGTTGTCCCCCTCACATGACTCATCAAGGGTGTCCATGGCACCACCCTCAGTCACATTTTTTTCCCATGCCTAACAAGCATCCTTGACATACCTTGTGACCCCTACACATGGTCAGTGGTAATCCACACGGCCCATGCCACTGGCTGTGTCACCTTCCTTAGGCTAAAAATGGCCCTTTCCAACCCCAATTCACCCAGATGACCCCATCCAAGGGCACACTGGTTGTCAAGTTATCTGTGTGACATCACTGCATGGGAGGGTCTCATGAATATGATCACGACTCCTTCATCCGACCTTGGAGTGAGGTGAAACCAAGTGCATTGCAAAGCGAACACATAGTGTATTAATTTGACATTTCACGGGCCACCCAGTTCTAAATGTGCTAAAAGTTATGCTTGCTTAAAGTGGACCCCTTCATGAACCATCACCCAAAACTCAACTTTTAGGGAAATATTAAACTCGTTTAGGTACTAAGGTCTCTCACGAACCCAATACTCTCCCAACCTAACAACATGAGGCTTGAAACATGAATATATAAGAGCATAGAGTTACAAGGTGTCACATACATATGTGGGAATAAGACCATAACTGACAATATGACAATGCAGACTATTACATCAAATCTCGATGTTCCCTCTATGCCTAGTGAAAGAGGATTTTACTTTGCCAAGGTAGACCTAGCCCTAACCCTATAGGCTCTATCCTAGCATGGTGAGAATCACATATACATATATAGTCCCACCCTTTAGGCTCTATCCTATAGGGATGAGTATCACATGAACATAATGCAAGTAAGATCCAATAGCTAGCATTATAGGCACATAATCATCAACCTATGATGGCACGCAGTTGTGAGACTTGAGGATTTATATAAGCATCCTTGGAGATAGTCCCCCCTCACACAAGGTCATTCAGCACAAAGTCATATATTACGATATACATAATCATGTATATACATAGTTTTGAACATAATCATACTTTATCAAAATCATACTTTTATAACTTGTAAAATAGTCATCATACTTCACGAAAAGATCTCATATCATAGGAATAGTCCATCTACTTAACTTTCGCATAATATGGGTATACTCCCCATCTTAACATCATCAGTATGTTATTAGGTCACCTCATCATCATAGCATCATCATCATCATTAAAACATGTTTTTCATACTTAGAACGTGTAATAACCCTCTAGGTCATTTCTACATTTTTATAAGTATTTGATCAGTTGAGCATGTGCATAGTGACCTTGCACCATTTTTGACTTGTTTGTACTATCACTTTGGTTGATGGGAGAATAGATTAAGATTTATATAGCTCTTCGAGTTCAATAGAAGATTTTAACTATAAAATGAATTTTCAGGTAAAGTCCTAATAAACAGCCTCAGAGAAGAATTCAAATAATTCCATTAGCTCTGGAATGGCCAAATTAGGCTAGCAGCATGTCAGGTGCAGTTATATAATGTTTTGTAAATTTAGCCGCCACAACAGTCAATAGTTGACTTTAGTCAACACCCTTCGAAAATGCACCTGGATGAGAAATATGACAGTGTATTCAGCTTCGAATAATTAAGTTTGGCCTAGAATGACCCTTCGTTTGGTATCGATGACGTTCGACTGTGATTTGACTCCTTAAGGGCTTTTTGTTAAAAGTTGCATAGAAGAAAGCGGGACCCGTATCGAATTCTAACTACCTTTAGTGGGAATTTTATCCGTTCCATTAAATTTGGAAAATCAAAATTATTAGAGTTACATAGTTTATTTGCAAAATTTGTGGTCCAAATGAGCCCGAAACATCAAAAAAAAAGATTGAAAGGTTGCTGAAAGGAGAGGCGACGTGTTGCACTGTGGTGTTGCCAGGTAGGCAGCATGGCCCTGGCACTAAGAAGATGATGTAGCTACTGATGTCGCTTAACCAAACTACTCAAAGACAGAAGGGGCGGTCATCATCAGCATAACAACCCAACTTTAGAGGTTAGGATCAATCCTATAGGGAATAATTGTTCAAGGAAAACATGACTCGCTGGACCAAGTAATTATAGGACCTAGGGGTTGCAGTAATTAAAATAGAGTTTAGCTAACAAGTTCTAATTGACAAATTAAACAACTGTTAAAGGAAAATATTAGGGATGTGTAAATAGGGGCAGTAATCTATCAAATGGGTCTAGACACTTGATTACATGTGTTGATGTTGAGTGAATATGCTAGGTTGCTTGTAGGTGTTTTGTAGGAATCAACTAAGATATTACACGCAGACCTCCGAGGACATGCTTGGCCTAAGAAGTTGAGAAATACACCCATTACCTTGGCCATTGAATCCATGATTGTGGATATCAATTGAAACCCCACAAGCTTTCAGCAATTATATTCATTCCACATGCTTATAGTCCTAGCTAAGGTAATTATTAGAGATCTAAAAAAATACCTCCAAGTTTGCAACCTTAAAATTTATACATAAAACTAAGGAATGGCTATAAATTCATCCAAATCAACTATAGAGAAGTCAAGATATCATAAACCCATTAAGTAAATTATAGACCCATATCAAAAGCACACTCAACATGGGGATTTTAGCCACACATGTTAGAAATTAAAGATTGATTACCATGCATAGTAGCAGAAGTCATGGGTAACAAGATTGAGTAAAAAGGCAGTTGATTATCACTAGCTAATCTTCTCTATTTGATGCCCAAAAGCTTCATAACTAACCTCCCTTGTACTCTAAGAGGAATGTTTTATGTATTACTAATACATATTAATTTTTTTGCTGTGGAACGAGCAGATGATGTACCATGTTCGTTCAAAAATTGCTTATATACTTTGTGTGAATGTGTGAAAGTTTGTGCTACGAAATATTGTTCGTTGGTCAAGGCTAACCACTAAATGTGTACTTGACTGCTTTCTTGTGCATTCACTGCAACAGTAGGTGATGACTCTTTACTCTGCCTTTCCAATTCGATGATTCTCCAAAATATTCTTCATATCGCCTTTATGTTAGTGTTTTGGGGCTTTGGTTGCTACAACTTGAGGTGATCACTTGTGCATTTTGGCATATCATCGAGTACGATTTTTGATATCGATCCTAACTGCACTTTTGACTTAACTTGGAACCTTGGTTGTTGTATAGTTAGGCAATCTCCTTAAGCATTTGACAGATCGCCGAGTATGTTGGTGACAACTCTTTTCATCGCCTTCTAATACTTTTGCTCACTTTCCAAGATTCTATTAACTCTTTCCTTTTTGCACTCTTTTAACTCCATTTACTATTATAACGCATGCATATTTGTTAGCAGTTGGAATTATTAGCACGCTAAGGGAAATATTTCCTTGCAATTTGACCCCAAATTGAGCCCAAAATATAGACTCATCTACACCTCCAACTTAAGCCTTTGCTTGCCCTTAAGTAAATCAAACATTAATCTATCCAAATCAGAGCTTGCACATAGGGCCACAAGGAGCAACATATATATTTTCACCTTTTTCATCCTTCCTCAAACTTCCACAAACCACTTACATGACCTTGAAGCCTCGAAAGATAACTATAAGGTAATAAAAACTTGGCTATGCTCACAATTTCTCATGGAGCTGCTAATCACTACCCGAAAACATCACCGTTCTCCCTCATGCTAAAGAAGATCCTGGCACTCAAGATTATGTCATTTCTTAATATATCTCTCTCACTCGCCCAAATGAGAAATAACATGTAAGCTTTAACCTATAGGCTTGCCTTTGTTCTCAATCGGAGTTCACTTGACCTTCTTCCAGATTAGGATCCCAAAGGACTTTTTCATGAATGTAATGTAAGGTAAAAGTTGGATAGGGTAGCAACATATTCTTTTCCAGCACAAAGGTTCTTTTGGTTCCCTTTTCATCCATCTCATTCTTGACATCTCATTTGCATTTTGATTCATCTTCCTATGTGTTGCTCTTTGGTCTTTTCTTTCACAAAAAGACTTTCTTTCTCTTTTTTTGGAGGGCCCTCAATTTTCAAACTTTTTGATTCTCACTTTTTCTTTTCAGTTTTCTTCTAGGACTCCTCGATGTCTTTCTTTCATTCTCAACTTTTTTTCTGACTTTTTCGTAGGAGACAACTTCCTTCTTCCTACTAATCACCCCCAACTTAGCCTTTGGCCACTAGTTTACTTTTTTAAGTTCAAGGATGGATTGGTTAAAAGCACAAAGGACTTGTCTTTCACAAACATGAGTCATGGTTACAAAGTTGCCAAAGAAGGGATCAAGGCTCAAAAGGGGTTCACTAAGGATTCACTTCACTGCCAATGGATGTCACTATGGTCAAATTGGACCAATGGAACAAAACAAGGCCTATGGTCCTATCCTAATCAAGAATTAACCAAGTCACTTCTCAAGATAAACTATGTAAGTTCTAGATGATGCAATACATACATTTCAATAAGATAACTAGTCCCACATTGGCAAAATGGCGTTGCAATCAAACAATGGCAACACACTTGAAATTTTTCAGTCAATGCATATCAAAGCTTAATTGCTCACATAGTTTACTCAAGGTTCCTCAAATACATTTGGGGACTGATTTATCAAGAACATTCTAATTAGTGAGTACATGATCCTCATCCACGGCGCTATCGGAATCAAAGATATGGATAATCAGTGCGCTGATTGCTAAGAACTAGAGACAAGATATTACATTCACACTTTTGTCATCTATGCATGGGGTTTGCCAAACATTTTCAATCAATAATTAATTCAATCAAGAAAAACAAAAGAAATAATAAAAATAAACACTACTCTATTACAACCCAAATTATAATTTATATACAATCGAAAAAGTAAAAAATTGTCTAGATATTCATCAATAGCACCATTTATCAAAATAAAATACTATCATTGTCTTATCAAAAATAAAAAATATCCTGAAGATAGGGAATTCTTCAAGCTCACCCCCTCCTAACAAAATAAACATTGCCTTCAATGTGCAAGGGACAAAAAAGAGTTAGTGTAAGAGAAAGTTGTGACTATGAGAATCCCCCTGTCAAGTCAATCCTATAAGTAGTGAGTATGAGAATCCCCTTGTCAAGTCAATCCTGTAAGTAATGTGTATGAGAATCCCCATGTCAAGTCAATCCTGTAGTGATGGTGGTGGCGGTGGAGCTGAGAAAGATTTCATGGGCATCAATGCCCTCTTCTACAGGTGAGCTCTCAAGGTCAATGTCAACCCTAGAAGGCTCAGGTGTGCTCACACCAGATATGGCAACCATGGACTGATCTTGCATAGAAGCTTCAATCACAGCTTCCACCATCTTGTTCTCCACTCAATCTAGCCCCTTCTGGTACTCTTGGCTTTACTCCGTATCCTGATGTCTCTTCATCAGGCTTTGGGTGCTTACCTTATGATTCTACTGACCTCCATCACTCGGAAGTTATACAATCAGCCTAGCATTTGGGAATGCAGCCACATCCACCTTGAGTGGTAGATCTTCTAACTCATCGAAAAATGTGCTCAAGTTAGTGGACTGGAGGGAAGTCACCTCCTTCTTCAATTCATCAATATTGGTTTTCAAATCCAATGTGTTCATACTACCACCACCTACTTTTTCAACAACCAACACTCTATCCGTTAGGATGGCCAACTCCTTTTTGCTAACGTCAATCATGGATTTGAGCCGATCCATCCTCAACTTGTAAGCTTCATTTAGGTCACTCTGCTTTGCTTCATCCTTAACATATGTCTTTAAGGCCTTGGCCATGGCTACCTCAAGTAATTTGGGCACAGATGAATCAATCCTTATGGCTCGAGAATCAACTACTTCACCCAGGCGGCCAATTGCAAAAATGTTGGCCCTTGTGAGTGGGGATTGATCATTTGTCCATTCTATTTATGTAGATAGAACAAGGGCAGAAGCAGAGTGTGCAGCTGGGGAGGAAGAAGATATACCTACCTCGATGCCCAACACTGCAGACCTGGACTAAAGGGCCTCAACATTAATCATTGGCATTGTGTCAAACGACTTCCTCCTAGCCTTGTCCTCCTCATCCCACAGGTATTTAGCCTCAATACATCAAATGTCAGTGGTCGTCGATGGAGTCACCTCTGTATCAGTCTTTTTGTTCTTTGGCACTCAAACTTGATTGCATAGAGCTGTAATGATACTTGGAAATGACAAAGAAGTTTGCTCCTATTTTGCTCTAGAAAGGATTTTTAAGGTGATGATTGATCCAATGTTCAGATCCTTTTGCTCATGATACAACCTATAAATGTGGCCTTGGCATGGCGTAGTACAAACTCATTCTGAGAAGGCATCAAATTTCTGCTACTAAAACGAAGCCAAAATTGTGCAGGTATGTTTTGCTCCTTCTTCTTAATGATTGTCCCCTCCTTCAACCACGAGGGGGTTGGAATTATAATAAGTAGAGATAACCATGCTTTGATATCTTCAAAAGTTTGGAGTTGCAATCGATCTTTCGAGTAACTCTGACTTCAGAATGTGTAACCCAAAGAATCATTACTTCAGCCTCTACACATGGGACTTGCACACTCGAACCTCAATAACATCCAGGGTTTTGATGCAATTAGTACCCTGCTTCTGCTCTTTCAAACAACTTGGCCATAGGCTTCATAAAAGTCATGCACAAAACTAGGCACATATGGGTCCTCAGGTTTTATGAAGCTCTGAAAGTCATCAAATCTAAGTACTTCTCAAACCTTCGGGTACCGATTGAGCAATCCTTATGTTGATAGTTGCTCTTCCTCTAAGATTGTCCTATGACCTTTAGCCCCGAGCCTTTTTAAGAAATTTGGAGTTGTAGCTTCCTGAGTTTTCTTAGAGGGCTGTGAAATAGCATCTTCCAAACTCCGAATATTAACCAAAGCCAAACTTTGGCTCAGGAAACAAATAAAACTGTAACTTTGGATCGAAAATATTTATTTTAACTCTAAATTTAGTTCTGTAACTTGTCCTAGTCCAAATTCGACATTCCAGAGTTGATAGAATTGATGGATTTTCGATCCAACACCCAAAATTCATAATAATACAAAAAATCATTTTTTTAATAACTTAAGCTTCCAAAAATGTCAAAACTCATTGTTTCCAATTTTAAAACACAGGATTTCAGTTCCAACAATACAGATAGTTCAAATAGGCCCAAAGCAACTTATGAAAGAGCAAAATAGTAATTTTATAGATAAGCTAAAAATGACTAGGAAGGTCATTACATCATTCACCACTAAAAATAATGTTCGTCCTCAATCACAAAGAAAAAGAAGTACCTGAAGCCTAAAAAAGGCTAGGATATTTAGCCTTCATATTTAACTCCAACTCCCAAGTAGCCTTCTCAACTGGATAGTGCCGCCACTAAAGCTTCATTTAAGGTATATCATTTGACCTCAAACTCCGAACCTGCCTACCCAATATAGCTACCGGTTCCTCCTCATAAGACAAGTCTGAACCCAAGTCAATTGAATTATAAGAGATCACATAGGACTCATCTGGAATGTACTGACAGAGCATGGATACATGAAATATAGGATGAACTGCTGATAATCTTGGTGTCAATGCCAACTCATAGGCCACCTCACCAATTCTCTCAAAATCTCGAATGGGCCAATAAATCTAGGACTAGGCCTGCCCCTCTTCTCGAATCCCATCACTCCCTTCATGTGTGAAGCCTTCAGCCAAACATTGTCCCCCCACAAAGAATTCAAAAGGCCTATTCCTCCAATCTGCATAACTCTTATGGCAGTTCTGAGCTGTCAATTGCCTGCCCTGTATCAATCGGAACTGATTCATCGCATCACTGAGTAGATCCACACACAACACATTCGCTGAACATGAGTGAAACCATCCAATGGGTGATCTACACCTCTAGCCATCAAAAACCTCAACTGGTGCCATCTGAATGCTAGAATGATAGTTGTTGTTGTAAGGAAAATCCACCAAAGGCTAGTGCTTATCCCATCGGCCTCCAAAATCTATCATACTAGCCCAAAGCATATCCGTTAGCACCTAAATAGTGCACTCGGACTGTCCATCTGTAATGGGATGAAAAGCTGAATTCAAATCTAAATGAGTACACAATTTAATCTGTAGAGCCTTCCGAAAATCGGAGGTGAAAAAGATCCTCGATATGACAATATAGGCATCGACACCCCATGCAATCTAATAATATTCCATATGTGAAACCTAGCCAATTGTTCCATATTGTAGCTAGTCTTCACCTGTAAGAAGTGAGCCGACCTAGTCAAATAATCAACAACCACCCAAAATGAATCAAACTTGACCAAGGCCATGGGAAATCCTATAATAAAGTCATAGCCGCTCACTCCCATTTCCACTCAGTACTAGGCATCCTCTGCATCGATCCACCAGGTCTTTGGTGCTCATACGTAACTTGCTAGTAGTGCAAATACTTTGCCACAAACTCAGCTATATTTGTTCTCATTCTGAACCACCAATGATGCCCTTTTTTAAAAAAAAAGCTAGGGCAAAGGGAAGGGAAATGGGAAGGGAATTACAATGTGGTGAGTCGAACCCTTACCAATAAGGTGAATGTTTAGGTAGTTAACCAACTGAGCTACTACGATTCCCCGAACCACCAATAATGTTGTTTTAGATCATGGTACATTTTTGCCACACTAGGATGGATGGAATATGTAGCACAATAGGCCTCCTCCAATATTAATCTCACACAATCCCCTACCTTAGGCACACAACCTCTACCATTTATCCTCAAAACATCCTCAGAATCAATAGTAGCCACCTTGGTTTTACCCCTCAACACTTTATCACGAATCAAGCATAGTTTAGCATTCTCAAACTAGTGAGCACATTTCTTAATCAACAAATGAAGACCTATCCTCTACAAAGGCTAAAATATACTGAGAAGGGGAAACATCCAATCGAACCAACTGTCTAACAAGTGACTGAACCTCCAAAGCTTAGGCCCTCTCCTCAACCCTGAAGAATGCCAAACTCCTCATACTAATGGCCTTTTGGCTCAAAGTATCTGCCACTACATTTGCCTTGCCCAGGTGATATAGAATGCAGATGTCATAGTCTTTAAGCAACTCCAACCACCTACACTATCTCATGTTCAAATTAGGCTGAGAAAAGATGTATTTGAGACTACAGTGATTGGTAAAGATCTCACAATACACCCCATAAAGATAATGTCACCATCAATTCAACATAAACACCACCATAGCTAGCTACAAATCATGGGTAGGGTAGTTTCTCTCATACACCTTCAACTATCTAGAGGCATATGCTATCGCCTTCCCTCTTTGCATCAATACACTACCCAAACTCACTCGAGAAGCATCACAGTATAGCATAAATGGCACTCCCTCCTAAGGCAAAGCAAGAATAGGTGTTGAAGTCAATAAATCCTTGAGCTTTAGAAAGCTTGCCTCATACTCCTCCGACCTCTAATATGTCGTGTCCTTATGAGTAAACCTAGTTACCTTGGCTGCTGTAGAAGAGAATCCGTACACAAAATGTCGATAATACCGAGCTAAACCAATGAAACTCTGAATCTCAGTCACAGAAGTAGCCCTAGCCCACTCATGAACAGCTGCTATCTTGGCCAGATCTACCGTAATACCCACTTTTTTCACCATATGCTCAAGGAAAGCTACAGACTCGAGCTAAAACTCACACTTTGAGAACTAGGAATACAACCTTCCTCTCTACATCTTTGAAGTATGGAATACAACCTTCCACTTTACATATTTGAAGTACAGTCCTCAAGTGTTGAACATGGTCAGACTCACTCTTGGAATAAACTAAGATATCATCCATAAAAACAATCACAAGTATGTCCAAGTAGTGTTTGAACACTCGGTTCATCATCTCTATAAAAGACGTCGGAGCATTAATCAACCCGAATGACATGAATACAAACTTATAATGACCAGAATATGTCCTGAAAGTTTTCTTCTGGATATCACACTCCCAAATACTTAAATAATGATACCTAGACCTCAAATCAATCTTGGAGAATACCGAAGCACCCTGCAACAAGTAAAAAAGATCATTGAGGTAAGAAAAAGGATACTTGTTCTTGATGGTTACTTCATTCAACTGACAATAATCAATACACATGCACATAGTGTCATCCTTCTTCTTCACGAATAAGATTGGAGCAGTCCAATGAGATACACTTGAACAAATGAACCCTTTCTTCAACAAATCCTCCAATTGCTCCTTCAACTTAGTTAGGGTCATCCGATAGGGGGGCAATAAAAATGGGCTTAGTGCTTGGATTCACATCAATGGCATAGTAAATATCACGATCTGGGGGAACACCAGGAAAAACATAAGGGAACACATTCAAAAACTCTCTGGCAACCTTGGTGGTCTCCAATGATAGTGACTCCTGAGAACGGGCTCGAACATGAACCAAATATGACAAGCATCCCTTATCCATCAACTGATAGACATGCATATTAGAAATAACTACCTTGGGATAGGAGCTAGGTGATCCAATCCACAACAATTATGGAAAATCAGGATAACATTAGGTCACGATCTTCGCATGGCAATCAAGAATAGCATTGTAAAGCGATAACCAATCCATGCCCAATGTTACATCAAAGTCAACCATATCTTCCAATATATATTTAGCAATAATGTCTCTCCCTATAAAAGTCACAATGTAACCTCGATACACCCAATTCGCCACTAATGATTTACCTACTAGGGTAGAAGCACAAATAGGCTCGATAAGAGGCTCACACATAATATGAAAATCCAAAGCAAACTAAGCTGATACATAAGAATAAGTAGAGCCTAGACCAAATAACATTGAAGCAGAATGGTGGCACACCAAAGTCATACTTGTAATAATAACATCAGAGGCATTTGCCTTGGTTCCATCTAGGATGACATAACATACTCTATGCCCACTGCTAGCTTGTCGGCCTCTACGAGCTCCACCTCTCACTGTACCTTGACCCCCTGTAGTACCACCCCTCATGGCCTGAGAGATGTCCCTATGTGCTGGTGCTAAGGGTAGACGAGTTGGTTGAGACCCTGAAGCCTAGGAAAAAAGTAAATGATTAGGACAATGGCTGGCCAAATGCCCAACCTCATCAAAACTATAACAATCCTTGGTCTCTCGCCCTTGAGATGGCTGTCTTGAAAAGCCACCACACCTAGCTGCACTAGAGGAGCTTTCACGGTCTATCTAAGTAGGCCTAGATCTATTAGCATTATCAATTGGGGGGATGGCTGTATGGAATGCCCTACACTGATGGCTTTGCCTCCGAAACTCTCTATCTCATAGTAAGGGTCCTCTAAACTGGTCATGCTGATGGAATCTCTTTCGGACACCTAATTTATCATGTCTGATATACAATATCATGCAAGTGTGATCAACAACACTTTGAAATATGCTTACAGGTAAAACTAAGGACGTTGTGGCCTCCTAAAGATACCCCGATAATCCCTTGGTGGATCGTTGAATCCTCTCAAACTCCATAGGGATTTTAGACAATGTACGAAAGATGGCCTCATAGTTTGATATCGACATAGAACCCTATTGAAGTCTGTCAAATTCATCCAAGTGGCCATCCCGAAGGCTATATGGCATGAACTCTCCAAGAATATCTCTATAGATTGCTCCCATATCATAACTAGTAATCCAAACAGTTTACAATCCAACACTAACCTCCACTACTCCTTTGCTAAGCTAGTAAACTAGTCAGAGGTATAAGAAACTCCATAGGTCTCAAGGATGGACAAATTACATAGGGGGTCCTGACACTCTAATAAGAAATCATAAGTTGTATCACCAGGGTTGCCATTAAATCTCAGGTGTCCAGTTGTACAAACTACTCAAAACTCTTCTACCCAGCTATGGACATAGCAAGATTAGCAAAACTTGGTGGCACCAAAAATTTAGGCGGTGCAATAGATGGTGCAATAACCAATCCTTAAAGTTGTCAACTAGAACTCGATCAAGATGTCTGAGGAGGAATGATAGAAGTCATAGGAGGATCTACTAGGACTGAGGAAGGTCTAACATGAATCCTGGCTGGATAAGCTAGAGTATAGATGGGTTAATCGGTACTGTAGAAGCTGGTGCATCTATAACAACTGGAGTTGAAGGTGCTCCTGCAATCTTGCCAATACCTGCAAAAGTAACTCTTGAACTGAGGGTGTAGTATTAGGGCTTGGGGATGGTGGAATAGATTCTATAGGCCTCTCTTACTCATACCCAGTCTCTAGAGAAGCCAGTCTAGTCTGTCCTTTAGGCGAAGCTACCACTCTAGCATGTCCTCGACCCCTAGCCATATCGTGAGCCCTGCCTCGACCATGAGTAGGAGCCATATCACCTAGCTCATGCTCTTATGGGATTGAATAATCAACATATGCATAGAAAGAGTAGATTAGGCACTTTTAAAACATGTGATATGATGAAACGCACTTATAGAAGCAAGGCATGAAAGGTTTTTTCTATCAAGTGCCTTATTGCCTCTTGAAGATTGATATGGATGTCAACACACTGATTCACGAGACTCTACTTGACACCTCTCTCTTGACTCAGGAGCCCAACAATTCTAGAGTTCTGATACCAAACCTGTCTTGACCTAAAATCGAATTGTGACTAAAGAGAATAAAGTAAACCAAAAGTGTAATGACCTGCCTAGTCATTACACATCAAATGAGGCACCCGAAGGTACTTCACCTAAGCCATCTTATATATCATCAGCATTTATAGGCCGAAAATGCTCAGATGAAATAGAAAAATAGAGGAAACGGGGATAAGGGCTACAACTTAACAATCATAAAGGTATATAAGAACTGGATACCATCATAACATTTGTCCAACAACCTCTAAAATGAATTTGGCGGGGGATAAAACATGTTCAAGCTCACCCTTAAAATATAATCATAGCAAAAAGAATTATACAACTGAATATGAAATTATCGTAATACATCAAAATTACAAATAACACTAGGATGTCATCCCCAAACTAGATACATCAAAATTAGAAATAACACTAGGATGCCATCCCCAAACTAGAGGACTCACCAACTTCCGCTAAGATACTATAATGCTAGCCACATGGAGGATATTGAGGAGTGCTTGTTCTTATATGGTTAAATAATATAGGCATAGAAGTATGCGTCAGTACTTTGAATGTACTAGTATGTAGGTGTGCAATGCATGACATAGAAAAAAATGATGAAATGGTTCTTGCTAAGTCTCATGTTAAAATCATCCATTTACAAAGGCATTAGTATCATATTCAAGCCAATATCCCTGAAATGTGAAAAGGCAACTTTAGAAAGAACTTAGTAGAATGCATAAATAAACATAGTCATAAATAAGAAAATCTTATAAACTTAGAACATAAATGAGTTTTAGGTATTTAAATCATATACAATAGGAGAAACATCTTCGAAGTATGAGGAGAACATACATAAGGGTAATTATTTAACACATTACCTTAGCCATGGAACATGAGATAATGCATATAATAAAATAAAGAATTTACCCTTACTTGAATGCATGAGAGGCACATAAACTTAAATTAGTAAGAAAATACATGTGTTATTGACAGTTAATATATTATTATCCTTAGGTGAATAGCACACCACTTCAAAATAAAAGATTATTTTATTATGAAAGAATCATTAGTAATCATAATGGAGACCACCTTACATACTTGAAGACATAGTCATATACCTTTAGGTGAAACACCATTTGAACTTGTGAAACAATGAGTCATAGGAACTTTAAAACACCTTTGGACATAATATGAGTGAACCATCATAACTCATCATAGAGGGACACCTTGGGAACATGAGGAGCACATGAACATATGTGGGAGAAACCTTTAGCCGACATAACCATGTGAGCTAAACCATGGAGTCCTAATAATTCCCCTACACCGGAAGAAAAGGGGAGATCACATGCCAAGATAATCTCCTAAGATATCTAAGTGGATCAATTAAAGCCTTGCTATTGAGCAACCTCCACTATCGGTTGTTCTGGAAATTAACCTCTACTAGTGGGTGACTCCTATTTCCTACGGTGGCACGTAATTACGGGTCAATGAGATTTTACTAACATTCTCATGCCTCTTCTAATGGGGATATTTCACATTCATCCCAAGGTCCACTTGGTACTAAGTAAAACTCTCACGAAATAATCATAAGTATGAATCATTGCAACCATTAGTTGATAGGTATTCTACAAACCTGTCCCATAAGGCTTTTAAACAATAGAGGGGACTTCTACTAATCGATCACATAAATATTTAGAATATTAATCACCATCATAAGGATAGCTCCTACGTCTTGTCTAAGCCTCTACTATTAGCTTGCATTATAATATTGTCTATGCCTCTACTATCGGCTCATAATTTCATACGGGCTATCATAATCTCATGATCATAGCTAGGTGGAGACTCACATTTCTTTCATTCATTCATTCTTGAGTCCAATGAGTCTAGTCCCAAATAACATATAAACAAGAGTATAGTTATGATATGCATAAACTTGTACACCATAACATCATAAAGAAGACCTTTCAATAATGCATAGCTTTCTTATAACTTCAATGGGTTTCATAGCATACTTGGCAACTCTCATCATTCACAATATCCGTGACATATAAAGGAAGGGATTCATGATCTTACACAAAGTTATATAGTATTCTCTTGAAGACATAACATAAATGATGACTCTTAATATTTTGGACCTTCATGTTCTTATATAGCATGGATTGGGACTTCCTTCTTTCATGAAACATAGTCTTCGTATAAGTTAGGTTCAAAACATGGGGTTACATACTTAAAGACTCATAAACATGAAATTTATGTATATTATGCATATATAGGACATAATGTAATAATTTAGAGTTTTTCATGTCAACCCAACATGATCCTTGAAGAACCTAACTAGAATAATTATGAATTTCAATTCAATATTCATCATAGACTATAATATGCTACTAATATACATCATATGACTAGGAATGCATCATAAAATCCATATTCAAATAAGTTTCTCAAAACATCAGAACATATATAAACCATGGGTCAAATTTAAAGTAAAGAAACTCGAGTTTTATGAAAGGAAAGGCTCCACAAATCAAACACACATATCTTATCCAAAGCTCGTTGAAAGAAATCATAGACTTTGGTGAAGAAACTCGAAACCCTAGTCTTTTCTTCAATGGAGGAACTTGGGTGACTTAGGAGAATTTAGGGCTTAGGTAGAAGTGGATGATTTTTAAGAATAGGGGTTATTGGGTTGTATGGGACTGATATAGGGCGTGTAAAAGGTCAAAATGATGTAGCATTGAGCTTATGGCATGAGGAAAGGACAAAAACACCTTTTTAGAACTATCTGGACAGTTTCTATGAAAGCAGTTTTACAAGTCGTAAGTCAATCCACGGCTCGTAGAATGGGTCGTATATACAGGCAGCCTGATAGTGCTTCATTAAAATAGGCATAACGTTTTGGTCTGAACTCCGAATGAGGTGAAATCAGTTGCGTTAGAAAGATAATTCAAACGACATTTATTTGGTATGTCTTCTAGGATGTAATTCATTGTGTACTAAGAGATATAATCATTTGAAATAGACATATATATGAACTAGTGCTAGAACTTAGGGGATTGGAATCGTTTGCACTAGACTTGATGGACGAGGTGCTTGGAATTACATGAGGGGTCATGTAGGAGCTAGATAAGTCTGTTAAAGACTTAAGAGAATAGGAACAGATTAAAATACTCTTTATGAATCTAGTAGTCCAAACCATGAAATCCAGTGTACGGGTCGTAAAAGAAGCATGACTCGTGCTGTTGTTCATAAGAAAAGATCCAGAAACCATTAATGTTTTACCCCAAAATCACGAACCATCTTAGGATCCACATATGGACTTATGCGTTATGGTTAGACTCATAGAGTCCTTACACACTTAACCATTTTTCTTATCCTCTTGGTGCCTGTCCATGAAGGATTCTACGGGTCATTTAACAGTTTACAGACTGTGTTGTTGATTGGCGGATCACTTTTTTAAACTCCAATTTCCTTCATGTCAAGGCCCTGAATCTATAGACCTAACTACGGGGTTGAAACTCCTCCTACAGGCTGTAAGTTTCCCTCGTCCAGTAACTCCATGTCATTTTCGAGTCAACTTTTCTTCACTCTTAGGCTCTTAAATTGGGGTCATTACAAAAAGCAAACCACAAGACTTAATTCAAATTCCAAAAACCTAAAGTCATGAGTACAAGAGCATCTAAAGTAGTACGAGTGAGTAAATGCAATTGTCTTAAATGAAAATATAACTATCTCAATAGGAAATACATAAGTCGGAAATAGAAAGCAATAAAGAAAGTCTCAAAAGATCTACAGTGACTCAAAATTTGAGCCTTACTGCTAAATCTGGGATAGATGGAAGAAGACTCTAGTAGAGTGTGATCAACTACCCTGTATAGGTTTCTATACTCAATCAGTAGGAAGGAAATAAAGTGGGGATGTGTATATTGAAATGTACCCTATAGGTTCAACTGACTGGGTAAGAGAAATCGAACAAATATGTAATAACAAAGAATCCTATCACCTGCATTAAATGAGCTAGTGCACAGTAAAAAAATATAAACAGGTAGGATACGATAAATGTAATGTCAATGATGCAATGCAATACAATGTATGAAAACAATGCATGGGGTGGAATCAAGGCGGACTCTGTCATTAATGTATACGCCTACCGAGCTAAAGTTACCAGGTAGTACCCATGGAGGTCTCATCAGACCATATACCAAAAATCTCTTAAGTGTCACGATAGTCACTGGTGCCGATGACACCTCAGCGGAATCTCACATTGGTAAATAAGTCTCTAGTATCCTAATTGACATTGGCATTGGTTATACCTCGACAAACTTTAGCACTAATAAGAAATCTTAAGTAACACAACTATCTCAAGGCAAATGCAAAATAATAGGAAATGCATGCCAATGCCACAACATCAAGATGCATAAGAATAATGATACATCTTGGCGGACGCTGATGCCGGTAGATATAACTCAAGTAACATGATTGTCTTAAGTATCACACTGCCTAAGTGGTACAGATGTAATATGATATGTGTGTATGCCAATGCCACAATGCCAGTATTTATATAACATCAGTATAAACAATAAATGATATGCATAATAGCCATAACATAAATAAGCTCATGCCAAATGTATTAACTAGTACCACAATGCCATCAATAAGTCTCATATCACCATCCTCTCATCTGTAATCCACAGGTCAATGATCAAACTCTGCAAGTCCCAAAATATGTTCATAAATATCGAATATATCACAATTATCATCAATTTTCCACATAACACTCCAAATAGTATCACATGCCTCATATTATCACAATAAGATCCAAAATACCTCAATTTCTAAAATTTCATCTATATTTATCAATAGAATTAGAATCTAGTCAAATTTTGAGATAACTAGTATTACATCCATCACAATTCTAACGTATCAATTACAGTTACTTGGGAATCAATCGACATCTTATAATTATCAGATGAACATATCCAATAACACAAATCCAGTCCCAAAAGGCTAGCTGAACCTACCTCAATATCGATACTACAGTTGAACAAGCTTTCAATCAACCCAAGTCTCCAAACAATAACCAAATCAATTAGTCACCATAAAAAATAGATACTATGTGTCAAGATATAAATTTTGATACCCATATTGGAATGAATTAGGTCTAGGGGAAAAATGGAAAAAATTAGGGCTAAAATTTGAAGTTCTCAAATATGACAATTGACCAGAAATTATGAATCTACATGAGAAAAGGAGTTCGTGGGTGAAAATCCCACTAAAATCGAGCTCAAATCGAAGGAGAAATCATCAATTAAATTTTCTAAATCATTGACTAAAAATCCAAATTTTTGACATTCTACATCATGAAATTCAAGATAAAATCAAAATAAAAGTCATGAAATTTAATTAAAAGGATGATAGAAACACATACCCAAAAGAAATCCACAAAAAGTCTCGCCAAAAATTGCTTCTTAGAGCTTAAAATTTTTGGTAACTAATAAAAATGGTGTTTCTCTCATTTTAAACTATTCAGGCGAAAAAATACACTCTGCGAGAGCAAATAGGTTCTACGAACGCATAGAGGGGTGGAGTATATACCTCCACGAATGCGGGTGTTTAATTCACGAATGCATAAAAGGGAAGGGGACACCGGCTAATACTTTTCAAACAAGAAATTTTCCCATGAACATGGAGGAGAGGTCAAATATACCTTCGCGAACGCGAAGATTCTCCTGCAAATACGAAGAAGGAATTAGATGCACCAGAAACTATTGTCTTTACGGACCCTTGGGTTCATCCGGACTCAGAATGACATAAACCAAATATGTATGTACACCAGCAATGACTATCCAGACTCAAAGGAATAATTAGAGTTACATTCCAAGGTCTCCTCATTACAGTTATCAATGCAACTCAAATAAACTAATTTAAAACTCAAAATATCAAAATTGCCCGTGGTAACTCCAAAAATTATGACAATATTATTTCTACCATCAGTTTTACCATCTGGAAATACTTCAACTATCAAAATTTTGATCTGAGCTTTCAAACTCCGAATGTTGACCAAAGTTAAACTTTCACTCTGGAAACAACTAAAAATGCAAGTTTTGATCTGAAATCTATTTTTAACTCTAAATTTATTTTTGTAACTTCTCCTAGACCAAATTCGACATTTTCGGAGCTGATGAAATCGACTGATTTCCAATCTGACATCTGAAACTCAGAATGATACAAAAACTCAATTTTTCCACTTTAAAACACAAGATTTCATTTCCAACAATACGAATAGTTCAAAATAGGTCTAAAGCAACTCATGAAAGGGCGAAACAGTTATTTTTACAGATAAGCTCAAAAATGACAAACAAAGTCATTACACCCTAGACCTATCACTCATAATAAAATTTTTTAAATGCATTCAAATTTTGTATGAATTTTTTTCATTTTTCATAAAATTTTGAGGGTGGGTGTAGGATTGGGATAGAGGGTAAGGGGATGGGAGTAGGGTAAAACTAGGGAGGAGGCGTGAATTTTATTTTATTTTTATTTTTTAATTCCTCTCTTAAAAAATTTGGAGTTGGGGGTAGGGGGTCCGGTGGGAGGAGGGGGTGGAGAATAGGGTGTAAGTGGGGAGAAAAAAATTAATTCTTTTTTAAATTTTTTTTGTTTTTCATTAAAAAAAAATTTAGGGGTGGGGATGGGGG
>JAOTQR010116711.1:0-24711 GCA_025774065.1 Solanum ossicruentum | reverse complement strand
TCTCTTCTTACTCTCTTGTTTTTTGACTAAGTGTAAGAGAACATATGTTATGTTCTTATGTTAAAGACAAGAAGGGGGTATTTATAGAAGTTGGACTTTCCAAAATTGTATCATAACGGCTCCATCTTTGCCTATTGATCAATTAGGTCCAAAACATTTCTATTTTTAATCCAAGTGAGGACTTTCAACTCCAATCCTCTTCATAATCTGAGAGGGGCCGATATAGCAAGGACTCAGTTTCCCCTTATTCCCAAATGTCATGACACCTTTGACAGGTGACACTTTCATGTACACCTAATCATTCACCTCAAACTCTAAGTCACTTCTCCTCACATCGATGTAAGATTTCTAACGATGTTGTGCAGTTTTCAACCTTTCTTTAATGACCTTTACCTTCTCCATTGACTGATGTACAAGATCAGGTCCAATTAACTTAGCTTCTCCAACCTCAAACCACCCAATTGGTGATCTACATCTTCTCCCATATAGAGCTTCATAGGGGAGCCATCTGAATGCTCGCATGGTAACTATTGTTATATGCAAATTCAATCAGTGGTAAGTGGTCATCCCAATTTCCTTTGAAGTCAAGGACATAAGCTCTCACGATGTCTTTTAATGTCTATATTGTACGTTCTGCTTGGCCATCCGTCTGAGGATGAAAGGTTGTACTCAGATTCGCTTTAGTACCCAATCCTTTCTAGAAGGATCTCTTATATTGGGAGGTGAAAGGAGCTCCACTATCCAAGATAATGGACAAGGGAACTCCAGGCAACCTCATAATCTCACAGATGTACAACTTGGCATACTCCTCTATAGTGTTAGTTAGCTCAACTACTAAAAAGTGAGTTGATTTGGTCAACCTATCCACGATCACCCATATCGAATCATGTTGCTTTCGAGACCTCAGTAGGTCAGTAATGAAGTCCATGTTGATCATCTCTGACTTCCATTCAAGAATCTCAAAGTTCTGAGCAAATCCACATGGCCTTTGATACTCAACTTTAGCTTGTTGACAATTTGGGCACCTAGAAACAAACTCATCAATATCCCTCATCATTCCGCTCCACCAATAGACTTCCCTCAAGTCGTGGTACATCTTGGTAGAGCCAGGATGAATGAAGTATCTAGAGCTATAGACTTCTGCTATAATTCTATCTCGAACACCATAAAGATCTAGAACACATAATCTACTCTGGTATCTAAACACTCCATCTCCCACTTTAGAGTAGACCATCACTTTCTGTTTGTGGACAGCCTCTTTCAATTGAAGTATGATAGGATCTTGGTCTTGTTTTTCTTTCAGCTCTGCCACTAAAGATGAAGCAGACTAGTTCTTAGAATTGACTCCTCACTCATCATTCTCTTGGAGTTGAACTCCCAATCGAGCCAATCAATGCACTTCCTTAGCTAATTCCTTCTTTCCTTCCTCAATATAGGTCGTGCTACCCATTAACAACCTGCTAAGAGCATCAACATCAATGTTATCTTTACATGGGTGGTAGAGAATGCTCATGTCATAATCCTTGAGCAATTACAAATATCTCCTCTGTCACAGGTTGAGCTCTTTCTGACTGAAGACATATTGCAGGGTCTTATGGTTAGTGAACATATCCACATGCACTCCATATAAGTAGTGGCACTAGATTTTATGTGCGAACACCACCGTTGCCAACTCAAGATCATGGGTCAGATAGTTCCTCTCATGAACCTTAAGTTGTCTGGAGGCATAGCCTATCATTTTTCCTATCTGCATCAACACACAACCTAATCCAACTCTTGATGCATCACAATGTATCACAAAGTCTTCTGTCCCATTATGCATGGTTAGAGCTGGTGCAATAGTCAGTCTAGTTTTCAACTCTTGGAAACTCTTCTCACATTCATCAAACCACTGAAATTTGACCTTCTTCTGAGTCAATTTGGTCAATGGTGAGGATAGGGAAGAAAACCCATCAACAAATCTGCGGTAATAGCCTACCAACCCCAAGAAACTTCTTATGTCAGTTGGAGAGGTTGGTCTGACCAACCTTCTTATGAACTACCGCAGTTCATAACTACTTCAATCTTTTGGGCATCTACTCGAATACCATCACCATAAATAATATGGCCTTGAAAAGCCACTGACTTGACCCAAAACTCATATTTCGAAAACTTTGTATCTGACTCATGGTCCTTAAGAGTCAGTAGGATAAGTCTGAGGTTAATGGTATGCTCCTTATATCTCGAATACACTAAAATATCATCAATGAACACGATCATAAACATATCAGGATATTGTCTAAACACTTTATTCATCAAGTGTATGAAGGCTGCAGGTGCATTAGTCAACCCAAAGGACATGACCAAGAACTCAAAATGGCCATACCTAGTCCTAAAGGCCGTTTTTGGAATATCACATTCTCTCACTTTCAACTGATAGTAGCTAGATCTGAGGTCTATCTTTGAGAAACAAGAGGCACCCTAAAGATGGTAAAACAGATCGCCTATCCTGGGGAGAGGATATTTATTCTTTATCGCGACCTTGTTCAGTTACCTATAATCAATGCACATTTTGAGAGATCCATCTTTCTTTCGCATGAATAGGATAGGAGCACCCCAAGGAGAAACACTCGGCCTGATAAAGTCCTTCTCTAATAAATCTCTTAGTTTCTCTTTTAACTATTTCAACTTAGTGAGGGCTATCCTATAAGGTGGAAATGAGATAAGTTGGGTGTCGTGAAGGACATCAATCCTAAAGTCAATCTCCCTATCAAGAGGGACTCCAAGCAGATCCTCAGGGAAAACTTCAGGAAACTTCTTCACAATCGGGACTGACTTCAGAGTAGGAGACTCAACATCATCAAACTTAACTAGCATGAGGTGATAGATACAATCTTTAGAAATTAGCTTTCTAGCCTTAAGGTAGGAGATAAACTTTGCCTTAGGTGCAATAGAATCACCCTTTCACTTTAGAACCGATTCATTTAGGAATTGGAGCTTAATGGTTCAATGGGGGCATAACAGGCGTGAAGCCAATCCATGCCAAAGATTACATCAAAATCGATCATCTCTAACTCAATAAAATAAAAAAGAGTATCCTTATGATAGATGGACACTACACAATCTCTACAGATTCTCTCAGCTTGAATAGACTGACCCACTGAAGTAGAAACATCAAAGGGTTCAAAAAGAATCTCAGGAGTTCTATCAAATCTACTAGCCACATAAGGAGTTGCAAATGACAATGTGGAACCAAGATCTTTGAAAACATAAAAATCAAGAGTAAAGACTCAAATCATACCCATCACAACATCTGGAGAGTTCTCCTAATCGTGACGACTCCCTATGGCACACAAACAGTTTGTAGCTCCACTTGCACCTGATGTAGTACCTTTTAGGGTTCCTCTGGCTAGTGGGGTTGGTGCAGAAGATTGAGCTCGGTCATCCTACTTTGGACATTCTCTCTGAAAGTGATTCACTTGGCCATACTTGAAACATGCATTACTACCCTCACGACATCTACAAAAGTGTAACCTACCACACTTTCCACACGGTGGCTTACCCTGTGAACCATGAGACACACTAGCCTGTGACTGAGATCCCTGGGCTCCATAATTCTAAGATCTCTGATCATTCCTGTTTTTGGGTGTAGGTGCACTAGCAAATAACGGTGCTTCCCTGACTTGAATCTGTTACCATTCCCTCTGTTTCCAACCTCATGGCCAGATATCTTGGGTCTTTTATTTTGGTATTCTTCCCTGTCATGTTTCCTCTCCTGATAAGCTTGTTGCACATGTGTCATCAACCTCCCGATGTCCATGTCGTTCATGAGCATAGCTCCCCTTTCATCTTTATTTGTCCCTTTATTCAACCCATCAACATACATCCCTATTCTCCCCCTTATGTCGGCAACCATATTTGGAGCATAATGAGATTCAACCATAGAGCCCTGTTTTAGATTCAAGTACTCTCTTACCTTGGCGTCCCTTTGTTCTCTTGGAAAGAAGTGCCCCAAGAAAGCTTCCTTGAACACTGCCCAAGTCAACAATAGGGCTTCCTCTCCTTTGCCCTTCTTCCATTGATTGAACCACAACCTAGCCACACCTTTGAGTTGGTAGGCAGCCAGTTCAACCCTATCAGTATCAGCCATATGAATCACCTAGAACACCTTCTAAAGCTCCTCCAAGTAGTTCCCAGGATCCTCATTAGATGCAGACCTTGTAAACTCAGGAAAATTCATTCTCAAGAATTCTCGGATTCTAGATTTGTCCTGTGCATCCCATCTATCTGCTCCTTGACTCGCAATAAGTATTGTGATTGCCTAGGCTAGATTTTGGGTAGCCTGGCGAAGCTCAAGCATTAGAAACCTCAGCTTGCGGCGGTTGCTCAGTAAGGATAGCTAGATTTTCGAGCTCCTCATGTCCTTGACGCTTAGGTGGGTTAATGTTCTGTATGGCAGGATACTCTCTCCCGCTGACAACTCTTTTTATAGGCATGTTCAAAACTCTGCAATGCATAGAGCATGAATTGGAAGAGACTTTTCTAGTTTTAACTCTATCGCATGAATCAGATCATGAAAAAGTGTAACCATTACTAATGTCCTATACCCTCCTACTTATGAAGTGTGGTGCAAAACACACCCATAAACAAGACTCTACTGGACACGGCTTCATAGACTCGCTAGGACACCTGAACTCTATGCTCTAATACAAAGTTTGTCACGCCTCGGGAGGGAACCCTAGATGTGACCGGCACACAGAGACAATTGCTAGTCCCCAAGCGATCCACATGGCCTCAACAATTCATTCATTCAATAAAATCTACCAATCAACGGAAGACTAAAGATAATAATGGGCAATTCTAGGCTCAAATAACATATCAAATAAATAGGCTAGTATGTAAGAAACTTGCTCAACAGAGTCTCAACATCAATAACTCGATTCTAATCTATGAAGCCTCTTATCACTATCAAATGGTGCTCATGAGAGAGCCATGCCTACCTCAACTCAAAACTAAAGTTAACTTAAGTCTAACTCTATAAAGCTAGACGAAAATAAAATATTGATCCTCCGAAGTACGGGAGGCTCACCAACTCAACTGAATGCAAAAATCCTCAATGATGCTCCTGTTGACGATCTCTAGTACTTGTCTTTGTATCATAAAATAATGCAGTCCAAAAGGATGTCAGTACATAGAATGTACGAGTATGTAAGATGGCTGAATGAAATAGATAGAGGTAGAATCATATAGAAATAACATCAACTCAGAATATACTCAATCAGAATATCAAATGTCTATCTAAAGTAAGAATAAAGAGTAGCAAAGTGACCCTTCAACCAATCAAACTCAACTCAACTTAACTCGACTCAGAGTACTCACAGTGGGGACTATTTGTGAGTATCTCTTATCCGACAATAATTATTCCTGAGCTAGTGATTGTACAATAATCCCACTGATATTGCCACAATCATTACGTACTTTTCAGGTAAAGAACGATGTGGATCCACTAGGGATCTAGCCTCAACAAGTCCTCTATTGCTTTAAGGGACTTTAACTTAAGAGGAACCTCAATGTGATGGTGTTTTCCTCACCTATGCTTGGCAACATAGTTAATGAGTGTGATTTAGATTTACTCTTACTCATTTTAGTGTTTGATACTCCTCCCAAGACTCAATGCTCATAAGACTCCTCATCTCAATCAATCATCTCGATAAGCCTCATGGAGGCTCTCATCATCTCGATTAGTCTCATAGAGACTCTTATCATCTAATTAACTCAAGTGAACAGTGCTTTTTATCCTAACATCTCATTCATCTAATCAACTTAGTTCACATTGAATAACTCAAGGACTCAGATAAATCATTAAAAGGAAGTCAATTAGACAAAACTCTAGGATTCAATTATGAATACTCATAGGATCATCAAGCTCGATTAACTCAACCTCATACTCACATCACAATCACAATCAACATGCTCAAGTCAAGTCTCTAATCTCTATATCTAGGTCTATTTATGCATATATTATGAAATAACATATAAGTTTGTGATAATAACTTATGTGAAAACATTAAATTAGCAAAATAAGTTTATGAAGATCTTCAACACATGAAAATATATGTAATGTATATAATTTTCAAGAAAGTATTAAAGAAACATGTATATGGACTCATGGACTCTCAATTGCTCTATTACCATCAATGGGGCACATGGAAGAATAATTCCATGCTTTAGTTTAGCCTTACATACTTGGTGTATATCTTTTGACAATCAACCTCGAAGAACTCTCCTCGAACTACTCAATTTCTCGCTCCTCTTCTCTTCTCTTTAGTCCTAGTCTTTGTTAAGAACTTAGAAAGACTTAGGAATGAGGATTAAAAACCTTTCTCAGCTCAAAACGATCCATTTAGATCATATTTTAAGTTTAGGAGGGGTTGGAAAAGGTCTGGAATTCCCTTCATGAAACTGAAAAACGAGTTCACCTTTGGGACAGGGGGTCCGGGACATGGACTGGGCCCATTTTTGGAGTTTTTCTATGAAAATTCTCCGATCGAGTTTTCTAATCCCGTAGAAAATATTTGGACCAAATCTAAGTGTAAGTCTGCGTCAGCAGCGCATCGTACACCTGTCGCACACTTATTCTAGAAATCGTTTTCACATCGAAAGATTATCTTTTGATCCGATTGCTCTAAAAATCAACCAAGATCACTTTCCCACTCAAGTTCTCATGCTAATTGCATATCTGGCCTTAGAATTGCTATGGGAGCATGGGAAGATGCGTTATGCGCCTATCTCTCCTCAAGGGATATTTTGATAATTTTACCTGATGTAACAAAAACTTTCAATAATATTATTAATATCATAATATTCGTCATTCCTTGTAATTGCCCTCTATGAGTTTTCATATTCTTATAACAATCAATTATGACATCAACACTTATATTTGCAAATACATTGTAGGTACACATTAACAATCATTTAAATATTGATCATCAATATATGACATCATTACTTCATTACTTGCCTTTACAAATACATCAACAATCATTAAATATTGATCATCAATGCTGGGGATGATGAGCCGAAATAGTTGATTTTTGGAGAAGGTGGAGGGCCAAGACTTTTTCAATTTGATGAGAAAGAGAACAAAAGAACAAAGCTTTTTTTTTTAACTTTATGTTTGAAAAAAAAACTAAGGAAAAGTCCTTTACCACAATGGCCCAAATGAAGTAGGATTGCATGTTCACACTAGAAATGAATTTAATTTTTGTCATTTTGTCCTTTTCTTACAAATTCAAATATCTCATCAATTAATTATGTTTTATTTTTTAAATGCATAAAATATCCACGCGTACATCATATTCCCTTCATTCAACAATAGTTGTTCATTATTTACTTGAAATAGAGATTAAAAAATAGTAAATGATAGGGTTACTTTTACCAAATCCTCTTTTAAATATAATAAATATAATGTTATGAAAAATGTAATAGGAAAATGGTTATAATTAATGATAAGGGTAAATAAGAAACTAAATATAAAATTGTCTCTTGATTTTATAAAATGGACAAGTATTGTTGGAGGTCTATTTTTAGTACAGTGGATAAGTAAAAATGGACAGAGGATACATAATTAGTGTTGACTTTAACATTGTACATATAAATATTTATATATGTATATATTATAAGAATAAAATTTATTATCACATACATAAATATAAGTTGTCACTGCCCAAGACTAGGGCCTAGACGTGACACGACGAGTGGGAACCCATAGGAACCCCCAACAAGCCTCTTAGCATATCATTATACATCCTTGGTCGGGAAGCAATTATACATCAACAATAGATAGAAAAAGGGAAATATGGGGTTAAGGGACATATTTGATATCATAGAAGCATAACAAGCCGATAGTATAGCATTAACATGCCATAAGGTTCCAACAACACCTCTAGTACATAGATAGGAATGGGGGCCAAGACAATCTCTGGGATCACCCTTATGGTCATGAGTTTCCAACATAAGAAGAGTTAATACATATCCTAAATCAAGAGAAGTATGTCCTCGGAGTTGAGGACTCACCAACTTGCTTAAGAGAAATCGTATTAGCCATGTGCAGGGGGAGGATGATCAAGTGGGGCTCCGACTTCTACATGGTAACATCATGTAGGAATAAAGTATGCATTAGTACATTTGAATGTACTAAGCATGTCGGATGCAACGCAACAAGAGATAGGCAACATAGGCAAAATGCAATTTCATAAGCAATGGATAGCATAATAATCATATGACATGTATGAATGATGCTTGAAGTAAAACATGCTTATATCTAACATACTACATATGTAGGAAGAGACCATCATCATGAACTAAGCAAATTTAGTTCTTGGAATCCAATGTAGAACACCACTTGGAAGTGATTGAAGAATCAACCCTCAATTGGTTGACGATATGACTACCCCTGTTCTAAATGATTGAGGAATCAACCCCCTAATTGGTTGACGACATGACCACCCTCATCCCAAGTGATTGAGGAATCAAACCCACTAATTGGTTGAGGGCATGACCACCCTCATCCCAAGTGATTAAGGAATCAACCCCTCAATTGGTTAATGGGCATACCACCCCCATCAAGATGGTTGAGGCAATTTACCCCTCCTCAACTAGGTATGATCAACTCACAACACTATAAGTACTTTTAATGGAAATAACTCATATAAACATTCCTTTCATCCTTATAAAGTCATTCAAATCAGAGGTCATACAGTAGATCATCAATAGATCAAGAATCCAAAACAGGGCATTTTATTCAAACACTTGGGCGGTGTGTAATGGTAGTATAAAATCATGCAATTCAAGAATGAAATCATGCAAGACAAATTGAAGTAAATCAACCCACCAACACTTGGTGATACCCTCATGCAATATACATTGAAATCCTTCATCATATCTCAAAATAAATCATAGATTCATAGCCCAAAATATGATTAAACAGTCACACTTTAATGAAACCCCAACATAGTTCATAGTTAAATTCATAGTAAGTAAGACCCATAAGTAAATCAACTTAGAAACATACAATTTATGTAAAAAGGAAGGTTGGGCACAATAGGTGAAAGGACCCACTGGTTGAAACCCACATACCTCAACTTTAGAAAATTCCTTCATGAAGATTGAGACGAGAACTTGAAACTTGAGTGAATTTCTTAAGATTCGGAATGAGATTTGACACTTGAATTTTGAGTGAAATATTTGTCTAACTATTTGAGAGAGTATTGGGGAAAGTCTTGAATGATATGAGGTTAAAAAATGACTAAGTATAGGTGTTTTTATGCATAGAAAGGCTTAGGACCAAGTCACTAAAGCCTTAGGCAGAGATAAAACAAAACTAGCAACAAAATACACTACTCCGCGATAGGTCCGCGTCACAAAGCAGTCGCAGACTGCTACTGGAATTGCAAAATTGGCGAAATTCATTTTTCGCTATAGGTCCTCTAAAATTTGAGTTATACCCATTTTCCACTCAATTGCCCCCATAGACAAGAATATGACGTTAGATTTTTGATATCACGTACGAATTTTGAGATATATGAAAATTATGATTATAGACATTTCCAACGCATATTTTCAGGCACTTTTTAGGGTCGTTGCAATATCTCCCTCTTGGGAACATTCATACCCGAATGTCAAAGAAACATATATGAAAGAAGTAGGACAGATAATTTTAGCCCATATAAGAATGCAACAATTCACTTAAACATCATTTGAAAAATCTCAATATAAGTGGCAGAATCACCATGAACGTATCAATTTAAACACAAATGCATGCAAATGACATGAGGGCTGGAACTTAAGACTTGAAATCACATAGGGGACTTAGATTAGTATTTTAGGCTTGAGTAGAAAGGAAGAGATAGGGATATTACTTTTGCATGTACGCCTCTACTTCCTATGTAGCACTCTCAACTTGTTGATTTCTCTAAAGAACCTTGACGAAAGCAACATCCTTGCCTTACCTTTGAACATATCGGAAATTAGAAAGCTTGTGGTCTAACTTGCCAAACCCAAAGCATACACCCGTGTTTGTCGTACATATACCATCATGATTTCTCCCACATTTTGGGCACCTAGGACGAGTCCTTCCACCATAGCCACCAGGCTTAGCATATGGAAGCCTGCCTTTAAATTGAGTTATTCTCCCCCCTTCGTTGGAGGCCACGGGGCAATCCTTCATATTGTGCCCTACACAGCCACATTTGAAACAACCTTTAACTCCCACCAAACACTTCCCTTTACTCTCTTTGCCACACCCATGACAATTGATGAAATTGATCCTCTTCTTGTGGTACTTGGGCAACTGTGGAGTAGTAGAAGATGAGGCACCACCAACTCGGGCCCTCATAGTCTCCCTCTCCTTTCCCTTATCCTTTGAAGTCTCAGGAGCACCAACTTGTTGATTAAGTTGAGAGGTCACCGCTTTGAGCAATATTCATAGAGCATTATGAACCTCTGCATTTGACATATCACCATCCTAAATAGCTTGAGATATATTTTGAAACACAATTATTGAGAATAAGATATAAGTCTTAGAGGAATTAACTCTATCGCATGATATATATCATGAAAAAGTGAAAACATTTCCTAAAACGTCTCATAGCCTCCCATCATAGTTGTGGCACGCTTCACAACCATGAATGAGACTTTAATCGATGCTGTGTGTTGGATGCCAAGGACCATTAATAACATAGTGCTCTATCACCAAGTTTATCATGACCCAAGCCTAAGGCCGAGACGCGACATGATTAATGAGGAACCCTAAGGAACCCCAAACAAGTCTCTTAGCATTATCATTACACATCCTTGGTCGCGCAAGCAATTATATATCAACAATAGATGTGAAAAAAGGGAAATATGGGGCTAAGGGACATCTTTGATACCATAGAAGCATAACAAGCTGATAGTATAACATTAACATGTCATAAGGTTCCAACAGCACCTCTAATACATAGATAGGAGCAGGGGCCAAGACAATCTCCGAGCTTACCCTCATGGTCGTAAGTTTCCAACATAATAAGAGTCAATATATAGACTAAATCAAGATAAGTATGTCCTCGGAGTTGAGGACTCACCAACTTGTTTGAGAGAAATTGTAGTAGCCATGTGGAGGAGGAGGATGATCAAGTGGGGCTCCGACCCTACATGGTAACATCATGTAGGAATAAAGTATGCATTAGTACGTTTGAATGTACTAGGTATGTAGGATGAAATGAGACAAAAGATAGGCAGCATAGGTAAATGCAATTTCATAAGTGGGTAGTACTCTCATGCAATACACATTGAAATCCTTCTTCAAATCTCAAAGTAAATCATAGATTCATAGCCCAAAACATGTTTAAATTGTCACAATTTAATGAAACCCCAACATAGGCATAGTCAAATTCATAATAAGCAAGACCCACAAGTAAATCAACTTAGAAACATACACTTTATGTAAAAAGGAAGGTTGGGCACCATGGGTGAAAGGAACCAATGGTTGAAACCAACATACCTCAACTTTGGAGAATTACTTGATGAAGAATGAGATGAGAACTTGAAGCTTGAGTGAATTTCTTAAGATCCGGAATGATATTTGGCACTTGAGTTTTGAGTGAAATATTTGTCCAAGTGTTTGAGAGAGTATTAGGGAAAGTATTGAATGATATGAGGTTGAAAAATGACTAAGTATAGGTGTTTTTATGCATAGAAAGGCTTAGGCCCAAGATCCCAAAGCGTTAGGTCGAGATAAAAAATAAGTTGGTAACAAAATACACTGCTCCGCGACAGGTCCGTGTTGCGGAGCAGTCGCGGACTTCTACTGGAATCGCAAAATTGGCGAAATTCATTTTTTGCTAGGGGTCCTATAAAATTCGGTTTATACCCATTTTTCACTCAATTTTGCTCCCTGAATAATAATATGAAGTCGAATTTTTAATATCACGCACGGATTTTGAGATATATGAAAATTACGATTATTGTCATTTTCGAGGTACATTTTCGAATACTTTTCGGGATCATTTTAGAAGTATAAATTTCCATAAGTATATATGTGAACGAGAGGTAAAATTATTTTAGCAAAAAATAATATTTCATATATACCAAACACATATGCACATACACAAATTCTCATTTCAAAAATATAGAAGGATAACTTTCCATAGGTATATATGTGAACGAGAGGTAAAATTATTTTGGCCAAAAGTAGTATTTCATATATACCAAATTCGTATGCACATACTCAAATTCTTACTTAAAAATTTACTAGTCTTGTCGTACACGCTTTGCGCGTGATCAAAGTCCGTGCAAACATTACACACAAAAAAAATTTAATTATGAATTTATGAAAAGATAAATAATTTACTAAAAAGTAATTTGATAAATTATTTATTTATAAAGGTCCTATATATCATGGTAAATTAAAATTTTCCTTAGCGGTTGTAGAGAATTTTCATGATTCAAATAAGGAAGAAGTTGAAGTGTATTAAATAAGGAAGATTTAGTACTCTTTCCACGACCAGAAGTCATTATTTTATGTTTTATTTCGATATATTTTAAAAGTCAATACTATAAATATAATTTAATAAGAATTTAAAGAAAAATAGTGAAAGATGATTTTGTCTAAAGAGGACTCTTTTAATGAAGGGCAAAAAGTTCAAACAACATTTCTAAGGGTATTCACGCTTTTAATTTAGTATAGATATGATGTATATATTCGATTTTAATGATCATCAAATTATTAAATTATTTACTTCTTTTCTCTTAATTTTCATTGATCAAACTGTAACCCATGGTTCAAAGAAATTTCACCATTTCTTTACACACACACACAAAAATCATAAAGTTCATCATCTTTTTACGTAGGTAACTTTAATTTCCGTAATATATGACTATGCACATTTAATTGTAATTACGTTGGTTTGATAGCTTGCAAATCATTATTTATACGTATTTATTATCAATATGAATTCAAATTTAAGTAATTTTATTAATTAGTATATTTAAATAAATCTAACCTATATATTAAATAATTTTCAAAATATTTTAATAACGACAGTTAAAACTCAAAGCACTTTATAAATAATAAATATCAACACGTTATAGAAATTATAAAAATAATATAATTCATATTTGTTGATATTTTTTATTAACATAATATTTAATATTGTTAGTGTTCATTTTTTTAAAGAAAGGTGATTCATTAAAGAAAATGTATACTTAGTATTTAGTTTATATATAATCTTCTTATCCTATATTATTTATCATATTTTGCTTTAAGAAAGTCAATTTGACTATCTTTTGAAGCTAAATTAATTAGATCAACATAGTATTTATAATTATAATTTAGATATCAAATATTATATGAAAAGTGTAAGGACTCGGATTTTTCAAGCTTATTTATGTTGTTTGAGGCCGTCATGGGCCCCCTACATCAAGCCCAAGTTCAAAGGATTTTCTGTTGGCGAAGTTCGACACGAGTACCGATAGAAGGATCTACTTTAAAATAACGTACCTCTTAGAATATTTGGAACTTGGTGATTTACGACATGTCAAATGAAATCACTTTGAGTTAGCTTCACAACGCACTTGGTTTCACCTCATTACGAGGTCAGATGAAGGAGTTATGGACGTTTTCGTGAGGCCCTCCCGTGCAGTGTTGTCACACTGATTGTTTGATGGCCAGTGTGGCCTTTGACTGGCCGTTTAGGGCAGCTGGGGTTGGAAAAGACCATTTTTGGCACTGAAGAAGGTCACACAGCCAGTGGTACGGGTCGTTTGGCTCACCACTAACTGTGGGGATGGCCAAAGGGTGTTCCAAAGGGAGCTTGTTGGAAATTGCGGAAAATGTGGCTAAGGATGGTGGCACGGGAACTGTTGATGGGCCGTGTCGAGTGGGAAGGCCCGTGGCACTTGGACGTGTGGTGTCTTGCAACATTTGTTTTGTCTTAGTGAGGTGGGATGGACCAGTACACGGTCTTTGTAACGGGATATGATCCGTGAAGCGGTCCGTCAAAGTGACGAGACGTCAATTTTTTCCAAGTTTCCCAACTTCCATTTTTTTTCACTAAGGCACTTCATGGTCACTCCACATGACCCATGGAGTGCCACACGGCTAGTGAAGTCTCTAGTGAGACGACACTTTGCCAAATTTTCCATCCAATCACTAATGGCATTTTCGTAAATTTTAATTATTCTAATGACTTTTTTTAGACTTCCAATGCTATCTTAATCTTCCTAAAAGACATAAACAATATTCCTAAGGATCAAACTCATTACTCTCATCTCATATACACCTTTAATTCTCTCAAAAGCCTCCAACAAGACCCCAATCCCAATTTCAAGGAAACTCAAGAACAAGTTTAGATTCCAAGACCCACTCCCAAGCTTCCATTCTTTCTCAACTCAATTTCAAGAAACTTAAAGTCTAAGTTATGTGGGTTGATCCTTGACTTCCTTTCAATCAAGGAGAACCAAAATTATTTTTAAGAAATCTCATGGATTTCTAGTTACTTTAAATTCGGGGTTTTGAAGATTATGAATCCTAAAATTCTAATTATACATGGGTAGCATTTATTTGATGATTTTAATATGATTTAAACTATAACATGATGAATTTCTTTAAGGTTTATGGAACTTCAAGTATGAATGTCCCTTTTAAGATTTCTAGATGCATGGATGATTACAATATGAATTCTAATATGAATTTAATTATGTTTTCGATTGAATTTCATATTATATTGTTGAGTTTTTATTGAATCCTAATTACTCATGTCATTATCTCATTGTCCATAGCATATGCATTCATGTGTATGGATCATTTTGAGAAATTATGTTATGAGTTAATCCCAATTATGTTCTTGCCTACATAATTTTACCATGAAGGGACCGAGGACTTTGACCATCCACCATGAGACGTTTAGCTCATATTCCGGATTTTCTTATAGTGGTGAGTCCTATCTTTCAAGGATGCACGACCATCTGTCTACCTATGTTACTTACTTCTCCTTATGTATTTGAGGGTGAGCCCGGAGTATGTCTTGGCCCTCGACCCATCTATGTAGAGGCATTGTTAGACACCTTGTAAACCTCTTCAGGCAATATGTTATGTGTTACGGTTAAGTCTATATTATGTATGTGTTTATCTTTAAGTACCGATATGTGACTTGCTCTCATGTTAATGGAAAGATCCTAAGACTAGAATTGCCCCCATAACATGAGCCCTACGTACCCGCCCCTTAGTATTTTCTTGTTATGTGTTATGTGAACTCATGTTGACCCTTTCCCCATGACGCCCTATAGCGTGTCCTACTTTCCTGTAACTTAAAATTATGTGTTGATTGTTGACTATGCTTTCGAATCGATGATGCGAGTTTTGGTATCTTGAGGCTTGTTTGGGGACTCTCGGGTTCCCATACGCCGTGTTACATCTAGGTCCTTTGTCCCGATCGTGACAAGGATGGTATCAAAGTCCTAGGTTTGTAAATGATCCTTGGAGTCCAACATGCCGCGTCAAGTAGATTCCTAATCATAGGTGTGAAGTGCACTGTGCCTATGAGTAGGAGGCTACGACAATGTTCTAGGAATTTTCTCACTTCTTGATGTCTTATGGCGTGCTGTTAATAGTTGGTTTAGCTTTTGACCCTTGATGGTATCCTTGCTTTGTTTCAGAAGGTGCCTCGTGGTAGACCTGCCAAACTAGCCCCAGCTAATGAGGGTTAAGCATCTCAAGAGCCTCGGGATGAGCTTGTCACTCATGGTGAGTTCCGTACTAGCTTTTCCATGCTTACCCAAGTGGTGACTACTCAGGCTAGGCAGGCTAACCTTTCTCGGGATTCTATTCTGGCTTCTAGAGTGAGAGATTTCACTCGGATGAATCCTCCCGGAGTTCTTTGGGTCTAAGGAGGACAAGGATGCTTAGGAGTTCATTGACGAGCTCTCAAAGGTATTAAATTTCATGGGTGTCACTTCTTAGGAGAGGGCTGAGCTAGCTGCCAATCAGTTAAGGATGTAGCACAGGTATGGTATACTCAGTGGTCTATGGATAGGGTTTGTGATGATGTTGTAAATTGGGAAGAGTTAAAACTTGCTATTCTGGATCGTTTCTTCCCACTTGAGCTTAGGGAAGCCAAGATGACTGAGTTTATCAACCTCAGGCAGGGTAATATGAGTGTGAGGGATTATTCCCTCAGGTTTACTAAGCTCTCCAAGTATGCCCCAACACTTGTCGCTGATCCTTGTGCAAGAATGCTCAAGTTCATCTCTGGCATTTCTGCCTTGCTTGTTCAAGAGTATTGTACGACCATGCTTAATCAGGATATGGACATCTCCAGACTTATGGTTTATGCCGAACAGAGTGAAGGGGAGAAACTCAAGGGGAGGAGGATGCATGTGTAACACCCCACATCTTATAATACTAGTACTATGCAAGAAATTTGATATGATTTGTTCAAATTAACGCTCATTTTAAAAAGTGCTTGAATCTCATGTTAGAGGACGATATGTATGTCTAACGCTTAAGAGAGTCGAGTGTATATAAGTTTTAAGTCAAAGTGAGAAGATCACGGCCTTAAACAAAGTGAAATAATTGAGTTTCTTGCAGGACTTAGGAAGCTAGCAGGTGATTCACCTACTTGCTTAGCTTAAACTTGTTAGCTAGATGGAGACGAGACCTGACACCGAATATATCAAAGTCTAATTATAGATAATGTCCGTGTTAAGGGTGTAACTTTAGCTCATGTTTTAGAATCATAAATTTACTATATTTTCATCCCAAGAAGAATAGAAAAAGGGCCCAAGCCTATTATAATTCATTTGATAATTTCGGCCCAAAGTAACTAAAGAGAAAGGAGAAGAATAGGCAACAAAAGGCCCATCAAGTTGGAGCCCCTTAAGGACCAAGTGAAAGGAGAAATAAGTTGCATCACCAACTTAATATATTAAGGTTAAGAAATCAAAAGTAATTCAGTCAAGAGGTATTTTAAAAAGGGATGAAGACAGCCCCCTAAAGCCATTTCAACTTGGACAAAGAAAATTTGCTTTTCTTGGTTATTCTTTGCTCTCTTTCAAAGTGTGAAAAGCAGGCCTCAAAACCTTACAAGGATTCCTATAGAATCTCTAAACCTTAAGTTTAAAGGTAAGTAAATCTATTTATGCACTTAGTATGGCTTGGTTATAAAAACAAGAGAAATAAGCAAATTATACATGTGCTGGAAATTTTGGACAACATGTATCCTAAGGATTGTTGTACACTTTTCTTATTAATTAAAAGGCTTTTCTCTTCTTGGTTGGATGTATTATAAACTAATACTTATTTCTTTAACAAATCTTTATTTGATAGTAATGTAACTAGGCTACTTCACCACTGTTACAATCCGCAAAGATGACTTATTGTAGGATATCTTAATTGTACTCTTAAAAGAAACTTGTGTGTTGATAATTAGAAATTATTATTTCACGACCTTCACCTAATTTGGGTCTATTTGTAGACTATTATAAGACTTGTTTTATGAGTAAAAACTTTGGGTAAAGTTTGGGTAAAGTTGAAAAATATTCGAGATTGTTGACGTCGAAATGTAGCGAGAATACGAATGTGATGCTGCCTATTTGTGTGTTGTGCAGGATTGTTATGTCTTGTACCCTATGAACTGTTGTAAGACTGTTAAGGGTCTAAAATAAGATGTATATGGCATGCACATAAGAATGGTTCTTAGATAATACAATTATAAGTGAAAAGGCTGCAGGAATGCCTTTGGGTCGCTAATTATAAGCTTGCTGCCCGGGTGTTAGTTTTTAGTATATTGGGCTGCCAAGAAGTATTTTTGTTTGCTAGTAATGCTAGTCTTATTGCCTAATATATTGTAGATAAATATTTGGGTAAAAAAGAGGTCACTCCAAGGTAGTAACGAGGTCATACAACGAGGTATGTAAGGCTACTCGATTTCATATTACTTGGCATAAAACCTAGGTTATTCCTTAGTACATAGAGGCTCTTATCTACTTTAACATAACAAAAAGCCATGTCTCCACTCTTTGACATGTTCATATGCTCCCATACATAGTCACTTGCATGCCTGCATACATACTTGGATACCAAGATACACGAATTCGTTCCACTAAATAAAGTTCATGTGTTGTTCTACCTCCTATGCATTTCATTATTTGTGTAACCTACTCCTTTCATTATGGTGTTGTATTTTGTGATTATTTACATGTCGTATGTTGTACCTAATGCTCCAGTTCTAATATTATGACTACCAAAAGAATCATCTCAAAAGTAATTGAAAGATAAAGTATATTTCTTACTGATGGGTGGTAACCCGAGAGGTAGACGAATCACCTAGCCAGGGTTGATCCTATCATAGGGGTATCCCAAGGGGTTAAAGGAAAAGCCTAGCTAAGGTCGATCCTGATATAGATTTAGCACTGATCAGTTGATCAATTGTATTACTTGTTGTGCACAGTTTATATAGTAAAGGTAAAGTAAGAAAAAGAACATAAAGTACATTATCCCACAGTATAACTAAAGGTGGTCTCTTATCCTACACCAATGCATAGTTTTAGTTGAGTTGTTACTTCATATACAATATTTCCTGCCTTACATATTCAGTACATTATCTCGTACTGATTTCCCTTATGGGGGACCTGCATTTCATGCTGTAGATACAGGTGCTAGTAGATCTCCCCAATAGTAGTTAGGATATCTAGCTGTTGTTATCAAGCTTCAGGTTGCTTCAGATCTTTGTGCATCTAGAGCTTATATTTTTGTACTATATATTGAGGTGGGGCCTATCCCAACCCTTATCAGGTACTTTTCCTTATCTATGGGCTTTGTAGACTATGTCAATTAAAGTGTGGTCATGTCTCAAACTTTAGACATCGTGGCTATAACGGCCTAGCCATAAGCATTTCCTTTTGCCTTGTTATGACTGTTTACTTTCTTAAAGGCATGTTGAATGTAGAAATCTCTTATAATATGTATAGGAAGCTCATAGAGATAGGTTGATTCTCCCGGGCCTTATTGGCAACAGGTACTAGTCCGCCTTAATGGGACTTTGGGCGTGACAGCATGACCTTAAGAGAGCCCATTTTTATGGTGGGTTCTCCGACTCTTGGGGTGGTGGTTTTGGCCGTTTCCAACAAGACCAAGGTTCAGGTGCTCGGGTTGCTAATGCTAAGGTGCCTCCTCCGAGGGCACCTGTTGATGGTTGTCAGTGTAAACCTATGTGTACCAATTGTAGGAAGCACCACACAGGTCCTTATTGGAGAGAATTGGGTGCTTGCTTCAGGTGTGGTAATAAGAATCACAAAGTTTTTGACTGTCCTAAGAACCTTTAGATAGGTCAATGTTAGGTGGCTCAAGGTGGAAAAAGGCAGCCAAGGATTAATGGGGGTGTCACTCCAAGGAACAACAGGTTCTATGCTCTTCATGCGGGTAAAAAAGTTGAAGAGGCTCCAGATGTTGTTACTGGTACGTTAAAAGTCTTTGATTTTGATGCTTATTTTTGCTTGATCTGGGTGCAAACTTGTCTTTTGTGACTTCTATGTTGGCTATTATATTTGGTTTAAGTTCAAAAATTTTGAGGGAGCCTTACTTGGTTTATACTCCTGTGGGTGAATCTGTTATTTCACATAGAGTCTATCGTGGTTATCCTGTTTCAATATTGCATAAGGTATTCCTGTGTGATGTTGTGAAACTGCAAATGTATGATTTTGATGTGATTCTTGGAATGGATTGGTTGCATGCATCATATGCCTCTGTAGATTTTAGAACTCGGCAGGTCAAATTCCAACCTCCTGATGAGCCCGTTCTTGAATGGAAAGTTAGTGACTCCACTATCAAAGGTCGATTTATTTTCCTACCTTAAGGCTCGGAAGATGATCTCCAAGGAATGCATATATCACATTGTGAGGGTTAAAAATGTAGAGTCTGAATTGCCTACTCTTGAGTGTGTTCTGGTGGTGAATGAGTTTTCAGACGTGTTTCCCAAAGACTTGCCTGATATTCCTCTTGAAAGGGAAGTAGACTTTGGCATAGATTTTCTTTCAAATACTCAACCTATCTCTATTCCTCTCTATCATATGGCACCGACTGAGTTAAAGGAATAGAAAGATTAGTTGAAAGATTTGTTAGAGAAGGGTTTCATCAGGCCAGGTATATCTCTATGGAGTACTCCGGTGTTATTTGTAAGAAAAAAAGATGAATCTCTTTGGATGTGTATCGATTATAGGCAATTAACTAAGGTGGCAATTAAGAATAAGTATCCATTGCCTAGGATCGATGATTTGTTTGACAAACTTCAAGGGGCTACTCACTTTTTGAAGATCGACCTCTGTTCTGGTTATCATAGTTAAAGGTTCGAGAATGTGACATTCCCAAGAGGGCCTTTAGAATGAGGTATGGGCACTTTGAGTTTGTTGCGATGTCTGTTGGCCTAAGTAATGCTTTGGCCATGTTCAAGGATCTTATGAATCAGGTGTTCAAGCCTTTTCTTGATAGTTTTATGGTTGTTTTCATTGATGATATTCTTATCTATTCTCGAAGCGAATTGGAGCATATGGATCATTTGAGGTCGATTTTGCAAACCTTGAAAGAGAAGAAGTTGTATGCCAAATTTAGTAAATGTGAGTTTTGCTTGGGTAAGGTTGCTCTTCTAGGTCATGTGGTGTCCGATGATGGTATAAAGATGGGTCCGAAGAAGATTGAGGCGGTAAAGAATTGGCCTAGACCGTTGACTCCTTTGGACATTCGAAGCTTCCTTGGGTTAGCAAGCTATTATAGAAGGTTCGTTGAGGGGTTCTCATCTATTGCCTCTCTACTGACTAAATTGACTCAAAAGAAGGCTAAGTTTGCATGGTTCGATGAGTGTGAGAAGACTTTTCAAACTTTGAAGGATCGACTTACATCGACTCCGGTTTTGACTCTACCAAATGGAATGGATGGGTTCGTGGTATATTGTGATGCCTCTCGAATTGGGTTGGGTTGTATACTTATGCAACATGGTCAGGTGATAGCTTATGCATCAAGGCAATTGAAGGTACATGAGCATAACTATCCAACTCATGACCTTGAGTTAGCGGGGGTGGTCTTTGCTTTGAAGATTTGGAGGCACTATTTGTATGGAGTTCTGTTTAATTTTTCACTGATCACAAGATCTTGCAATATGTGTTCACTCAAAGAGACCTTAATTTGAGACAAAGGAGATGGCTGGAACTCTTAAAAGATTACAACATGAGTGTTCTATATCACCCTGACAAAGAAAATACGGTAGCCAATGCTCTTAGTAGGCTATCCATTAGAAGTTGGCTCATGTTGAGAAGGGCAAGAGAGAGTTGGCAATGGATGTCCATTGTTTGGCTAGATTGGGTGTTAGAGTGGCTGATTCCAGTAATGGTGGTATACATTTTCTAAATGGGGCCAAATCCTCAGTGGTATTGATGTGAAGGCTAAGAAAGATCTAGACCCATCCTTGGTTGAGTTGAAGAAATTGGTTGCTGAAAAGAATATTGAGGTGTTCTCCCAAGGGGGGGATGGTGTACTTCGGTATCAAGATCGGTAATGTATTCCAGATGTGGATGATCTTAGGAGGTGATCCTGAGTGAAGCCTATAGTCTCACTATTCTATTCACCTAGGGTCCACAAAAATGTATCGGGATTTGAAGGAGGTGTATTGGTGGCATGGTATGAAGAGTGACATAGCCAAGTTTGTATCCAAATGCCCAAATTATCAACAAGTGAAGGTGGAGCATCAAAGGCATGGGGGGTTAGCTCAAGACATTGAGATTTCTACTTGGAAGTGGGAAGACATAAATATGGACTTTGTGGTTGGGTTGCCTCAGACTCGGAAGCAATTTGATTCCATTTGAGTTATCATCAATCGGATAACTAAATCGGCTCATTTCTTACCAATTAAGACTACATTTAGTGCCAAAGAATATGCCAAGTTGTACATTTGGGAATTGGTAAGGTTGCATGGTGTGCCTAGATCTATCATATTAGATCGGGGTACCCAATTTACCTCCAACTTTTGGAAATCATTTCAATGAGGACTTGGTACTAAAGTCAAGTTGAGAACCGCCTTTTATCACCAAACCGATGGACAAGCCGAAAGGACAATTCAAACCTTGGAAGATATGTTGAGGGCTTGTGTGTTGGAGTTCAAAGGTAATTAGGATGACCATCTTCCACTGATGGAGTTTGCTTATAATAATAGCTTCCATGCTAACATTGGTATGGCACCATTTGAGGCCTTGTATGGTAGGAGGTGTAGATCTCCAGTGGGATGATTTGAGTTGGGGGAAATGGCTTTGATTGGCTCGAACTTGGTAGTGGAGGAGGCTATGGAGAAAGTGAAGTTGATTAGAGAAAGGTTGAAGATGGCACAAAGCCGCCAAAAGTCCTATGCGAATGCTAGAAAGAGAGATCTTGAATTCCAAGTTGGAGAGTCTCACTTAGGAAGGGAGTGATGTGCTTTCACAAAATAAGGAAGCTAGGTCCCCGGCATGTAGGGCCTTACAAAGTTATTGAATGAATTGGTAATGTGGCAAATAGAGTGGAGTTACCCCCAGATTTGAGCTTTATTCACCCGATTTTCCATGTGTCCATGTTGAGAAAGATGGTTGCAGATCCTAGCATTATTGTGCCTTTGGAGGGCATTGAGGTGGAAGAGAACTCGCCTTACGAGGAGGTTCTGGCAGAGATTTTGGATAGACAAGTGAAATGGCTTCATAATAAGGATGTGGCTTCGGTGAAGGTGCTTTGGAGGAACCAACATGTAGAGAGTGCTGCATCGGAGGTGAAGTTGGATATGATGAAGTTGTACCCCCTTCTTTTCCAATTTACTCAAGCCTAAGGTATTAGGTCCTTTCCTTCTTATTAGTCCCAATTCTTTCCTTCTTGAGTGTCATGGTATTGTATGCGTACATGTGTATTAGAATGGTTTTTATGATGTTTTGAATGAATTTATTTTGATATGAAATTTAATGGCTTTGTAATTTCCAATGATGAATTATGCATAATATCTTGTGTTTGAAAGTTTCATCTTCCCACCCAAGCCTTTCAAGCCTTGTTTTTGCACATTCGGGGATGAATGTTCCCAAGGGGGAGATGATGTAAGGACTTTGGATTTTTCAAGCATATTCATGTTGTTTAAGGCCGTCATGAGCCCCCTACATCTATCCAAGTTCAAACGATTTGGCGTTGGCGAAGTTTGACACAAGTACCGATAGAAGGGTCAACTCTAAACTAGCATAACTCTTAGAACATTTGGAACTGTATGGCCCATGACTTGTCAAATGAAATCTCTTTGCATTAGCTTCATAAAGCACTTGGTTTCACCTTATTCCGAGGTCGAATGAAAGAGTTATGGTCATTTTCATGAGGTTCTCCCATGTAGTGTTGTCACACGGTCTGTTTAACGGCCAGTGTGGCCTTTGACGCGCCGTTTGGGGAAACTGGGGTTGGAAAAGGACGTTTTTGGCTCTAAGAAAGGTGGCACTGTCAGTGTTATGGGTTGTGTGGCTCATCACTAACCGTGGGGATGGCCACAATGTATGCCAAAGGGAGCTTGTTGGATATTGGGGAAAATGTGGCTAAGGGTGGTGCCACGGGCACTGTTGACAGGATGTGTTGAGTGGGATGGCCCATGATACTTGGACATGTGGTGAACTATAACATTTATTTTGTCTAATGAGGTGGGATGAACCAGTACACAATCCGTGAAGCGGTTCGTCAAAGTGACGAGACGTTAATTTTTTTCCAAGTTTCCCAACTTCCATTTTTTTCACTAAGGCACTTCACATGGGCACTCCACACGTCTCGTGGAGTGCCATACGGTCAGTGAAGTCTCCAGTGAGATGACATTTTGCAAAATTTTCCATCCGATCACTAATGGCATTTTCATAAATTTTAATTATTCTAATGACTTTCTCAGGCTTCCAATGCTATCTTAACCTTCCTAAAATACATAAACAATATTCCTAAGGATCAAACTCATTACTCTCATCTTAGATACACCCTCAATTCTCTCAAAAGCCTCCAGCAAGACCCCAATCTCAATTTCAAGGAAACTCAAGAACAAGTTTAGATTTCAAGACCCACTTCCAAGTTCCATTCTTTCTCAACTCAATTTCAAGGAACTTAAAGTCTAAGGTATGTGGGTTGATCCTTGACTTCCTTTCAATCAAGGAGACCCAAAATAAATTTTAAGCAATCTTATGGATTTCTAGTTACTTTAAATTCGGGGTTTTGAAGATCATGAATCCTAAAATTCTAATTGTACATGGATAGTGTTTATTTGATGATTTTAATGTGATTTAAACTACTACATGAGGATTTTCTTTGGGGTTTATGGAATTTCAAGTATGAATGTCCCCTTTAAGACTTCTAAATGTATGAGTGATTATAATATGAATTTAAATGTGGATTTAATTATGTTTTCAATTAAATTTCATATTATATTGTTGATTTTTTATTGAACCCTAATTACTCATGCCATTCTCTCATTGTCCATAGCATATGCATTCATGTACATGGATCATTTTGAGAAATTATGTTATGGATTAACCCCAATTATGTTCTATGATATGAGTTTTAATAAATGTTGGTTATGGAAATATTGTGATCACATAGATGTCTTTGATTTTGGCTCTTTGAGCATTTTGGGTGCTTGCACCATTTTGTATATGAATGGGCTATTCCTATGCATG
>JAOTQR010116692.1:0-24719 GCA_025774065.1 Solanum ossicruentum | reverse complement strand
CAGGGAGAACATCAATCCCAAAGTCAATCTCCGTAACAGGAGGGACTCTAGGTAGATCATCAGGAAACACCTCAGGAAACTCATTCACAATCGGGACTGGCTTTTGAGAGTAAAAGATTTGACATCATTAGACTTAACTCGTACGAGGCTATAGATACAACCCTTGGAGATCAGTTTTCTGGCTCTAAGATAAGAGATAAACTTGCTTTTAGGTGCAGCAGAATTCCCTTTCCACTCTAGAACAGGCTCATTAGGAAAGTGGAACTTAACAACTCAGGTTCTACAGTTAACAGAAGCATAATAGGCATGAAGCCAATCCATGCCAAATATCACATCAAAGTCAACTATCTCTAATTCTACCAAGTCAGCTAAGGTATCTCTACAATAAATGGACATTATACAATCCCTCTAAATGCTCTCAGCTAAGATAGGCTCACCAGTAGGAGTGGAAACAACAAAAGGATCAAGCAAACACTCTGTTAGAATCCCAAACTTACTAGCCACATAAGGAGTCACAAAAGATAAAGTGGCACCGGGGTCGAGTAATGCATAGCAATCAAAAGTAAAGACTTGAAGCATATTTGTAATAATATCTGGTGTAATCTCCTAATCCTGTCGATTACCCATAGCATAAAGACGGTTCGTCCCACCTTTTGCACCTGTATTAGTACCCCTTTGTTGATTGTCCGCTGGGGGTACTGCAGAGGACTGTGCTCTGCTACTGCCTTCATCTCGCCTCCTCTTTAGGAACTCATACTAGAAGTGACCATTCTGCCCATATGAATAGCAAACATCCTTACTCACGCAATGCTCAACTAGATGAAGCTTACCACACATGCCACATAGTGGCTTTCACATCGTAGTTTGGGTCACACTGGCTTGAGATTGGGCACCCTGAGCCCTGTAATATGGTAACCATGAGATTTCTGATCATACCCGTTTGGCTAACTGGGCGAACTCACTACAGAAGGTGCATGATGAGATGATACTTTCTAAAAGTAGCATTTGTCACCCTTATTCTGCCTCTGCTAGCTAGGCTCATGTCCTGCTGATTTTGCCTTTCTGTTCAACTGCACTTCTCTCTCACTTTTCTTATCCTCCTCGATCTATTGGGCATATACTATGATTCTAGAGATGTCCATGTCAGGAATCAACAAGGCTTCCTTTCACTCCTTCTGCACATGTCTGCCCCGGTTAGATACAAACTTCCTTATCCTGGCCCTCATGTCTTTTACCATCTCCGGAGAATACCTAGATAGCTTAATAAAGTTAAGGTTGTAGTTCTTAATAGTCATCTTTCCCTATTTCAAGTTCACGAACTCATCTATCTTCGCCTCCCTTAGCTCTTGAGGAAAGAAATGGTCAAGGAAGGCCGCTTCGAACTCTTCCCGTTCTGCAGGTTCCGCATTCTCACCCCTACTCTCCTCCCGTTGGTTGTACCACATATTGCAACGTCTTTTAGCTGGTAGGAAGCAAGCGCAATTTCCTTAATTTCATCAACATGCATAACTTTCAGGACCTTATACATTTTATCAATAAAATTATGCGGGTCCTCCTTCACCTTTGACCCCGTAATATTGGCGGGTTCATCCTCAACACGTCTCTGAGTCGAGTTGCAGCTGAGGACTCCTGTGAGCTAGAGCTAGGAGCTTGAGAACCTCGGTTTTTACCCTAGGAGGCCACCAACTGGGTCAGCATAGTGATGGCTCTCCTAAATTCTGCCTCGGTACTAGGAACTGGCTGGGGCTGAGCAGAGGGCGTCTGTGGGACCTTAATAGTCCTAAAAGGCCATCCCCGTCTCCTTGTCTCTGTTTGAACCAGGATCCTTGCTTGGGTGTTCTCAACAATTGAGGCTGAGGCATCTCGCTAGGCAGCTGTTCTCTTTGGCGGCATTTTCTGTAAACGTGAAACACATGAGTTAAAATGAAGTTTCCATCAAGTTAAACTCTATCGCAAGAATTCAAATCATAGGAGAAGGGTAACACTTCATAATGTCCTATAGCCTCCTGCTTATGAAGTGTGGTGCATAAAACACCCATAAGCAAGACTCTGCTATGTCACGACCCAAGCCTAGGGCCTAGATGTGACCTGGTGCATAGAAAACTCGAAGGGAGCCCAAGAAAGCCTCTTAACATATCATTACACATATTTGGTCACAGAAGAAAGTAAATGACATAGTAGATTAGAAATAAGGATAAAAGGGACTAAGGGAAAGCTTCATAACATAAATATCAAGAACAACAGAGTCAAGCCTCATAGCATAGATACATAACATGTCCAACAATACCTCTAACCATAGAACTTAGTGGAGGCCAAGACAAGCAACCAGGCTCACCGTCATAGTAAATACATACATAAAAGAAAGATAGCCTTCGAACATAGCATGAGCTCATAAACGTCATCCCTGAAATGGAGGACTCACCAACAAGCTTGGGAGAAGTTGTACTAGTCACGTGGAGGATGATGATCAAGTGGGACTCTGATTCCTATATGGTAACATCATGTAGTCATAGTATATGTGTTAGTACGTTTGAATGTACTAAGTATGTAGGATGCAATGAAACAAGGGATAAGAAACACAATTGAAATGCTTAACATAGGCAATGAATAAGCATATAGCAATATGGCATGTACAAGTGATGCTTGAAGTAAAATCATGCTTATATGGAACATAATACATATGTAAGGAGAGACCATTATTAGTGAATATTCAAGGCCTACCACCCTTTAGAAACGTGAATGAGGTACGAACCCCCTAATTAGTTGATGAGGTACAAACCCCTCAACAAGGTTGATGAGGTATAAACCCTCCAACAAGGTTGATGAGGTACAAACCCCTCAACAAGGTTATAAAGGTACAAACCCTTAGACATGGTTGCACGAGCCTACCAACTCTCGAGCAAGGCGATCAAGGTACATACCACTCAACAAGGACGCATGGGCCTACCACCTCCCTAGCAAGGCGATCGATGTTTAAACCCCTCAACAAGGTTACCCAGGCCTACAACCTCTCGAGTGAAGTTTGGTCAATTCCCAACACTATACAGATAATATCATATACATATATTCCTTTCATCATCATAAAGTCATTCAACTCATAAGACATGCATTGGACCTTCAATTCCTCACTAAACCATAACCTGACATTTTATCAAACACTTGGTGGGTATGTAGTGCTAGTCTAAAACCGTGCATTTCAACAGTGGAATCATTCTAGAAAATCCAATGTAAAACCAACAATAGATACTTAGTGACACACTCAAGCAACATACATCAAAATCCTTGATCAAATCTCATAATAGATCTTAGATTCATAGCACAAAACATGCTAAAACAATCATAAGTTCATAAAACCCCAACGTAGTGTGCAGTAAAATTCATATTAACCAAGACCCATGAGTAAATCAACTTTAAATCATGCAACTTTAGGTAAAAGAAGGCTTGGGCATGAGTGAAAGGAACCCATGAAAGAAACCCACATACCTTGACTTTGGAGAATCTTTGAAGAAGATTGGAGATGGAGATTTGAAGCTTCAATGAGAACCTTAAGATCCGGATGAGTTTTGGCACTTGAAGTTTGGAGGTGAAACATTGTCTAAGTGTTTAAGAGAGTATTTGGGAATGTCTTGAATGGTATGAGCATGAAATAAGGATAAGTATAGGTATTTTCACATATGGGGAGCTTTAGGCCCAAGACCCAAAAACCTTGGACCGACTCAACAAAGCTGGCCACTTTTTACATTGAGGCGCGCCCCTAGCTCATCATGCCTGGGCGCAAATCTCACTTTTTTTGCCACTTTGAAATTTGAAATTTGCTAAGGTTGCTATAAAATCAGTGTTAGACCCATTTCTCACTCGATGTGACCCCTTGAACAAGATTATGAAGTTGAATTTTTGATATCACGCATGAATTTTGAGATATATAAAAATTATGATTCGGGACACTTTCGAGGGACATTTTCGGGCACTTTTTGGGGGTTATTTCAATATCTCCCCCTTGGGAACATTCGTCTCCGAATGTCAAAGAAACATTCATGAGAAGAGAAATCATGAAGGAATCAGCCCCTAACAAGAATGCAACAACACATTTTAAATGACCATTTTCAGAAATTTCAACACAAGTATAAAAATCACCATGAACTTGGTCAATATAAACATGAATCCATGCAAATGACATAGGGACTGAAACATAAGATTTTAAATCATAAAAGAAAAGGAGTTGACATATTATCACAAGCTTGAATAGAGTGAAAGAGGTTTGGATATCGCTTCTCCATGCCGGCTTAGGCTTCCCAAGAGAAACTATCGATTTGACGATTCTTTCAAAGGGCCTTGACGAACACCACATCCTTATTGATCAACTTTTTTCATCCATCCATCCAATATCTCCACTGGGATTTTCCCCTAAGCCAACTCCTCTACAACACCAACAACCTCAAAAGTTCTATAGTACTTGAGTCAACAACATATCTCCTCAACCTAAATGGATGAAGAGCCAGACGAACCATATCAATATTAATAGGAAACTCCAATTAGTATGCAACCTTAACAATCCTCATCAACACTCTATAAGGACCCACATATCTTGGGCTTAACTTAACCTCCTTACTAAAACGAACCACACCCTTCATGGGTGAAACCTTTAAATAGATCCAATCACCAACTTTAAATTCAAGTCTCTCCTCCTCGCATCGGCATAAGATTTTTGACGACTTTGGGCTGTTTCCAACCTTCCTCCAATCATCCTTACCTTTTCAAGAGCCTCCATAATCAGATCCAGACCCATCAAAGCCACCTCTCCTACCTCAAACCATCCAACCGATGATCTACAACATCTACCATAGAGACCCTCAAAGAGAGCCATACCAATAGTAGAATGGTAGCTATTGTTATGTGAAAACTCAATCAATGGAAGATGATCATCCCAACTACCCTTAAGCTCCAATATACAAGCCCTAAGCATATCCTCAAGAGTTTGGATTATTTTTTTCTAGCTTGGCCATCCATTTGAGGGTGGAAGGTCGTATTAAGTTTAATTCTTATACCAAGACCCTTTTGAAAGGGCCTCCAAAAATGTGAAGTAAATTGAGTGTCACGATTTGATATGATGGACAAAGGAATTCCATGCAACCTCGCCAAGTCATGAATGTAAAATCAAGCATAATCTTCAGCTCTATATGTAGTCTTAACCGGTAAGAAATGAGCCGATTTTGTCATGCTAACAACCACAACCCAAATGGAGTCAAAACCCTTTATAGTCTTGGGCAACCCAACCACAAAATCCATATTAATCTCCTCCCACTCCCAAGTAGTAATCTCTATGTCTTGTGCTAGACCACCCAGCCTTTGGTGCTCGGCTTTGACTTGTTGACATCTATGACAACTGAAAACAAATTTGGCAATGTCCCACTTCATACCTCCCCATCAATGCACCTCCCTCAAATCTCTATACATCTTAGTAGAACCGGGGTGAATAGAATAGGAAGAAACATGACCCCCATCAAGAATCCTTTTCTCTCAAGTCATCAACACAAGGCACACATAACCTACCTTGAAATCTAAGGGTACCATCTCCCCCTTGGGAGAAAACCTCTACCTTACCACTCTTTACCAATGCCTTCAATTCCAACAAAGCAGGGTCAAGATCTTGCTTAGCTTTCACCTCCTCCAGCAATGAAGATCTAGAACCATCAACAACAACACCACCACCATTATCAACCTCTTTCAACCTAACTTCCAATCTAGCCAACCGATGGATCTTCCTAGCCACCCCTTTGCTCCCATCATCAACATGAGCTAGACTACCAATAGACACCTATTCATAGCATCCGCCACCACCATTTGCCTTGCTGGGATGATAATGTAAACTCAAGTCATAATCCTTAAGAAGTTCTAACCAACTCCTATATCTCAAGCAAAGATCCTTTGGGTGAAGACATTTTGGAGACCTTTGTGATCGGTAAACACATCAACATGCACCACATACAAACAATGACGTCAAGTTTTCGAAGCAAATACTGGGGCGGCCAACTCAAGGTCATAGGTAGGATAATCCTTTCCAAGCAGCTTGAGTTATCTAGAGGCATAGGTCCTCATCATACCATTTAGCATCAAAACACCACCCAAACCAATTCTTGAGGCATAACAATACACAACAACCCTTCCAACCCTTTCAGTAGAGCCAAGATAGGAGCGGACACAAGCTTAGCCTTCAAGGTTTTACAAACTCTCTTCACACTCATCGGTCCACTCAAATTAGCCTTACTTGGGGTCAACTAAGTCATGGGAGAACTAATGGAAGAAAACCTATCCACAAACCTCTGGTAATACTCGCTAAGTCCAAGACGCCCCTAATATCCAACGGGATCAACAGTCTAGGCTAATCTCTAATCACCTTTTTTTATTAGGGCCCACCTTAAAATGCCATCACCCAGTACCGCACGACCTAGGAAGACAACCTATTACAACCCAAAACTCCTATTTCTCCTATTTAGCACTCAACTTTCTTTCTGAAACTTTGTAGTACTACCCTCAAATGACTCACATGCCACTACTAGAATTTGAGTCTATGGTAATGGTATTTAATGTGTTGTGGTATGCCTGCAAATCATTACCATAAAGATATTGTAACGGATGGAAGCCCACCCTATTTGCTCGCATTACTATAGCTCTATTGCAACGGTATTTGTAACGGCTCTCAGAACCGTTGCTAGAAGTACCTCCATAGCAATAGTTTTTCTTCCATCCGTAATAGCTATTAATCATATCAATGCTAACGGTTAATAACTGTTATGATAGTTATTTTTTGCAACGGTTGATCCTTCTATTGTAACAATTTTTTTACCTCTACAGCAACAGTCATTATTGTTAATGCAACAAATTTTACACATTAATAGCATTTTTTCAAATGGGCTATAGCAACAATTATTTTTCTATTGCAACGGTTATTAATTGTTCCCACTGCTTATATCAATCTTTCCTATTAGAACTATTATTTTTTTAAAATTATAATATAAAAATCAGTTATACCATAGCTTATAAATACAGGTATCTACCCATTAAAAATAAAACATGATTCACTAAAATTTTCTAAATCACAAAAGATAATAATAAGTGAGGAAATCGATCATAGTGGATCATAGTGTAACATATTCCAGTCATTGTTTCAATATTATCTAGATAGGCAAAACATAACAAAAACTTTCTTCGACAATTGTCACCAGTTTCAGTTGATACAAAACATAAGGTCGGTTGAGCTAGACGGACAGGTTTTCTTTTCATATGTCAAGGGCTGGTAAGGTTTTGCGTGTTGTATCGAATTAAACCACATGTTCCACCGCTTGTGCAGGCCCCCGTCAATTCCTTTGACTTTCGGTCGACCGTACTCCCCAGGCGGAGTGTTTCACGCGTTAGCTGGGCCCCCGATCCGCGTAGACCAAGGGCGAACACTCATTGTTTACGACATGGACTACCAGGGTATCTAATCCTGTTCGCTCCCATGCTTTCGCATCTCAGCGTCGATGATCTTTTGATTTTCCTACAACTTTTAACCTATTATCTTAAATGAAGTCTTCAACCTTTCATCAATCATCCCCTTGATTAACTTCATCACCACCTACAAATGATGATAAATAAAAATTATCAATAAAAATAAAAATTTAAATTAAAGATGAGTAACTATACTAAGTATAGTTAGTCTTAATGAAGTGGACAAAAGAATATGAGAAAAATTATGTGGGATTGAAATACTAGCATATGTTTATTCTTCTAACTGCTGCAAGAAATGTATTTCTTAAGCTTAACATGTATGTACGACAATGCAAAAAAAAAAAAAATTTGTGTTTACATATACATACATTAAGCTACCTCTCAAAACACGAAGTAATATACCTAATATAAGATAATAAATCATTATCAGAAAATAAAAAGTTTCCCCATGAAACATCCATTTCTTGTATCCATCAACAAATCCTTTTCCAAATAAATGACCTTCTACCACATTTCTATTATGCCAATAACGATTCTTACAATCTTTGCAAGGACGCAATATTTCATTTCCTTTAGAAGCTCATTCAAACGTCTTATAAAGAAAATCTTCCACTCCACTAATATATTCACTACTGCTTCTTCTGAGATTCATCCAACTTCTATCAAAATTATCCATTTAAATCTATATGACACAAGAAACAGGATAAAAATATTTATGATAAATTTCTAAACAAAAAATAAAAGTAAATTTAAAGAACTGCAATAATCAGATCAACAACAACAACAACATACCCAGTGAAATCTCACAAGTGAGGTCTATGGAAGGTAGAATATACGCAGACCTTACTACTACTTCATAGAAGTAGAGAGATTGTTTCCTGGAAACCTTCGTCTCAAAACTCATAAGCAGAAAGAACTAAATATGACAAAAAGAAAAGAAAACAAAAAGAGCGACTAATAATGAATAGCACATGGCAGTATGTAAATATGATAAAACTAACAAATAATACTACAAATAATGAGAACACATGATTAAAAAAAATTAACTGCAAAAAATGATCATTTTTCAATTAGTTTTGCAAAGTATAGTTGAAATCAGTTACTAAAATGAAAGAGATGACACACTAGAAAATCAACAGTTTAATCAATATTTAGATACTTTAGCATACAATATTTTCATACAGAATTTTTTTTAAATCAATGCTCATTTCCTTTCAAACAATCATATACACTTCAATCTGATTTATCAAGACATGACTTGGATATTACTCTTTATTTCAAACAGACATCTAAATTGCTAAAGAGGTGGGAAACATTCCTATAGCTACAACAACAAACTCTTAGTTAAACATTAAAGTAGCTTAATCAGAATATTTTAGAGAAAAACTATCAAGGCAGTAGTTACTTATATTAAATCATCTCGACAGTTTTGTATGATAACCCCAACTAGAGTATCATGCTTCACAAATTTATGTTATTAACAACTTGTGGACATTTGAGAAAGAAAGATTTGTCACACAAATCATTATCAGAAAACAAAAAGGTTCAGATTTAGACCAACACTACCTTACTTAATAGCTCATGTATCAAAATACTCTTAACAATTAAAAACTAATAACATTCACAATAGACAGATTTCAAGAGGAAACATTTGAAGGTTTAATTAACAAGATCACAAACTCTGCAGATCAATGGAAAAGGCTAGTTGATCAGAACAAATGACAGAGTTTTTCGAAGAAACATCCTACTGCAGAAAATTGTGAGAAAGGTAAATTCAACATGAAGTTTGAAAATAAAATTCTTCATTTTAAACAATAAGAAATGATAACTTTAGCAGAGAAAATGATAATGAATGGACAGTTACAAGAGTCAAAAATACACATGCTGCTAAAAGATAGCCTATACTAGAACCCTCTCGATAAAGAACAAGCAATGTACAACAGTTGTTAACTAATGAGAAAACTGAAGCAAAAGATCATATAAACCATTGTCCAAAACTAAAAACAAATCATGCAAGAATTCAACAAGAAGTTTGAAAATAAAATTCAGCATTTTAAACAATAAGAAATGATAACTTTAGCAGAGAAAATTATAATGAATAGATAGTTACATGAGTTGAAAATACACATGCTGCTAAAAGATAGATAACCTGTACTAGAACCCTCGATAAAGAACAATCAATGTACAATAGTTGTTAACTAATGAGAAAACTGAAGCAAAAATCATATAGACCATTGTCCAAAACTGAAAAGAAATTCATGTAAGAACTCTTATAGGTTTCAAATGTGTAACAAAACAAAAAAAAAAAGTTAAACATACACAGAAAAATGATCAATACTTGCATAGATTCTACATGGTTCAAAGTTTGGACAATATTAATAAGGAATCTTAACTAATAGAGAAAGTAAACAAGGAAAACTTTGAACCATGTAGAATCTATGCAAGTATTGATCATTTTTTTAAGTAAATATTATAGGAAACACAAGCTTTTGAACAGAATGCATGTTCATCTTTCCATGTTTTAAAGTATGAATCAATATAAGATCTAAAATATTCAAAAAGATCATTTAGAAAATACCTTAAGTCATATCTTAACAATCAAGTAGAAACACACCACAACTTATGAACATAAGAAAATATTAACTACTTGAACTTTCTATCACTTTTCTTTTTTAAAGAGTAACCTATGAGAGACTACAAAAAGGAAGTCTTCAAAATTTGGTATAAGGGTTCTTCATGTGGAGTGTACAGTGGAGTCAAATGAGCACCTATTAATCCTCTACAATATAACATCAAATATGTGGCATGCATTTTTTTGATCCAAGATATCATTTAGGTCATTCCGGAAACAGTCGATCTATGTTTTAAACATAGGAATCAGGCTGCGTACATCCGACCCCCCTATGGGCGGGAGCCTTTGAGGCAATGGGTAATGTTGTTGTTGTTGTTGTAGATATCATTTAGGTCATTCCTAGAATTGCTTTTGACATGCTTAGTATCTCATAAAGGAGATTACAAAGATATATACATGAGAATGGATGGCTACTGATCCCATCTTGCATATTATATGAGCTCTAGCTTGTCTCCTTTTGGCTCTTACATGAGCTTGTAATTATTCATTTCAGCACTTTTCAGGTGCTGCCTTTTTCTATTCATACAAGTTGTTACGTTAAAAAAGAAAATTAAACAAATGATAGAATGTAGGAAAATTTCTATTAGTTCACTAAAATACCTTGCGAGCTCAAGAGAATTGTAACCCTAAGCTCAAGTATATTGACACCTACCAGTCTTTAAAAGAAAAATTAAAATTTAGACAAACGATACTCTAGGAGAATTTCTATTGGTTCACTAAAATACCTTGCAACTTCAAGAGAATTGTATCCCTAAGCTCAAGTTTGTTGACACTTACCAGTCTTTAAAGTATATAAGTTGAAGTGCAAAATACAACTTATCCTTAAACAAATATGACACATAATTAAAATATTTCATTATTAGACTCAAACAAAGAAGCACCTTCAGTGAATTACCAAAATATTTGTCAAAACGAATTTTTCTTCTTAAAAAAAGAAGCAAGTTATCCTTTTTACAATTAGTTTACATCATAAATAAGAAAATCTTCTACTAGAGATACACACATTGAAAAATAATATGTAATCTCGACAAGCATTCCTTAATGTCCCCGAAGGGACACCGATATAAAACAAGACAAGCATTCCCTGATTCATTAACATAATTCACATGATAAAAAAATTTTCAAATTTAGAAGATGGAATGATATACTCCTCAATAGCAGTTAAATTCTATCATTGCTAAAGCATTTCACAGATTAAATAAAATTAGTTTATGCTTTTAGTGAAACAAAAAAATTAAAAATATAAAATAATTCTTTAAGATTAACAAATAAAAGTCAATAAAGGAAGTAATGTTATGCTCTTTTTACCATAGTTCTACATCAACAAGTCTACACTGTTCTTGAGAAAGATACATATATTGCACAAAGATTAAGCAATACATATCCTAAAATTCGAATCTCCAAAACACAATTAAACTAAGGCAATCGATATAAGAAAATTTCAACATAAATCACAGAAGAATATTTTGAAGTACATTCTCTATTCAGTGCAGATAAACAACTATAAAAGTATTAAAATACCATAATAAATACCTTCAATTGAGCTAGCAAAGATAATTTGGTTCTCGATTTGATGGAGATAAGCAACTAGTTAAAGCTTTGGGTAAAACGACTTTGTCAAAAGTGCAGATTATAGGAGTTCACTGAATACAAAAAATAAAGTTAGAAGAAACAAATTTAGACCCTCACAGAACCAATAAATTTCACCATAACTGTTAATAAATTTTGACCCTTAGAGATTTAGCTCATGCAAGAGAAATCCAACATCAACAGTAAGAAATATAAAGTCAGAAGCTATATTTCACCCTAGCTACTAACAAAATATTATTCACACAAATAAAGCTAAAAAAATTCAGACCCACAGCTTAGGGAATAGACTAACACCCACAAATTTAGCTCATGCAATGGAAAAATCAACAATTTCAGCAACAAAATTGTAAACCCACACAGTACCAACACTTAAACAGAAAAACCCACAAAAATTTAGGTGAAAATCATCTATTTGAAAAGATACTAAAATACCTAAATAAAAGTTCAAAGATTAGTGAGGAAAGAAGAGATTAAAGAAGAAATCAGAAAGATTGTGGAGAAACAAACCCCAAATCACTAGATTCTCAAATAACCCACAAAACCAAAAACATTTATCCTCTAGCCATTCTCCAGCAAGATTTCCACATGAGTTTGACTAAGAAGAGAACAAAAAAGATGGATTATGAGTTTCTCAGAAAGATAAAAGAGAGCTGAGTGAGAGAATATGTTTCTTGTGGTTTGTCTAAATGTTTCTCTAATATCTGTAGGGTTCGTATAAATCATGAAATTAATTTAATAATTATTAAAGAAAAGAAAAGAAATTATTGGCGTACTTTTGCGAAAATAAGCGAGGGAAATTATGGAGGGAGTAAATAATTATTCCAACACAATTTTTTTCACAAAGCATTGCCATAGAGGTCTTTATTTCATCGATTTAAATAACTGTTGCAATAGGTAATTCTATGGCAACGCTTTTAGCATTATTGCAACAATTTTATGGATAAATTATAACAATAGCAACAAAACCTTTTGGCAACGATTTAAATTGATGCAATAGGCATTCTATAGCAATGATTTGGGGTTCATTGCTAAAAATTCTGTTGCCATATGCTCAATTGCTTCTCCTCACTCTCGGAGACAAACTATCATATCACCACCAAGGAACATCACAAACATAACTAGGCAAAGTTTAAAGACCCTATTCATGAGACCTATAGACATAAATGGTGCTTAAGTCAAACCAAAGGGCACCACCCCAAATTCAAAATATCAGAAAGGACATTCGCTAACTCATTGATCCCCGGAAACAACTCAATAGAAGCGACTTAGATTCAACACCCCCACTTCTTACAAGATGATAAACGCAATCCTTAGAGATCAATTGTACCTTAAGACAAAAAACAGACTTACCCCTTCACGACCATACTACAAGACCTCACTGAAAGACACGTTTATTATGGAATTAGAATCTAACTCTACGGACCCTACAATCAATGGAGACACAATAAACATGCTACTAATCCATCCAATATATGACATCAAAATCCATCATATCAAACCCAACAAGGCACAATGAATGCAATATGGACACGGAACAATACCTATGAACCTTCTAACAAATATAGACTCAATAAAGGGGATAGACTTCAAATGTTCACACAACAACTCGGGCACAATTGAAGCCCTCAAGCAATAAGGAAGAATAATGAAAGATATAGGGCACCCGGGCCCATCAAGGCATACACATCAAAATCAAAGGAAATTCCAACATACCAGCAACAACATCGGGCACCTTATCCTTTCCTTGAGCACCTTGATGAACATGACCACCTTGCCCTTGTAGTCGGCTATCCTTACCTTTGTCGTGAGCATGTAGATAATCCTGAATTTTGTGGCCTCTCTCACCACACCCAAAGCATGCACCTGTGTTCCTGCAACATGCACCACTATGATTCCTCCCACATATTGCGCATCCAAGATGACTCACCCCATCATCACCCCCTTTACTCTTATTGTGTTTACGAGGACAATCCCTCCACTTATGCCCCTATTAACCACAACCTAAGCAAGCATTGGTGGCCCTCAAACATGGGCCTCTATGCATCTTACCACATGTTGGACACATAACATCACCTCTATCTTTAAGACTTTGGAACTTTTCTTTAAAACAGGCCCTCTTGGCCTCACTACCCCTTCTCTTACTGTTTGAAGTCTCGGGGGCACTCATTTGTTGATTGAGATGAGTTGTTAATTTTGTCACCACTTTGGCCAATACCCATAGAGCATTGCGAACCTCCTATTTGATATATCACCGTCTTGTGTAGCTTGAGACATGTCTTGAAATGTAACGGTTAGGGATTAGCGTAAGCCCTAGGGGACCTAACTCTATCGCACGACATAGGTTATAAAGAAGTGAAACATTTCCTAGAATGCATCATAGCCTCCTACTCATAATCGTGACGCGCTTCACAACCATGAATAAGACTCTAAATGACATGGTGTGTTGGACACCGTGGACCTAACAACCTAGTGCTTTAATACCAAGTTTGTCACGATCCAAGACTAGTGCCTAGATATGACACAATGCATGGGGAACTTAAAAGGAACCCAAGAAAACCTCTTAACATTCATTACACATAATTAGTCGCGGAAGCAAGTAAATGACATAATAGATTAGAAATACGGATAAATGGGACTAAGGGGAAGCTTCAGAACATAAATATCAAGAACAACAGAGTCAAGGCTCATAACATAGATACATAACATGTCCAACAACACCTCTAACTATAGCGGGGGCCAAGACAAACAACTAGGCTCACCCTCATAGTCAATACATACATAAAAGAAAGATAGTCTTAAAACAAAGTATGAGATCATAAATATCATCCCTGGAATGGAGGACTCACTAACAAGCTTGGGAGAAATCGTACTAGTCATGTGTAGGAGGATAATCAAGTGGGACTCCGGTTCCCACATGGTAACATTATGTAGGCATAGATTATGCATTAGTACGTTTGAACGTACTAAGTTTGTAGAATGCAATGCAACAAGGGATAAGTAACATAATCAAAATGCATAACATAGACAATGAATAAGCATATAGAAATATGGCATGTGTGAATGATGCTTGAAGTAAAATCATACTTATATGGAACATATTTGTAAGGAGAGACCATTATTAGTGAATATCCAAGGCCTACCACCCCCTAGGAAAGGCGAATGATGTACGAAACCCCCCAATTGGTTGATGAGGTACAAACCCCTCAACAAGGTTAATGAGGTACAAATCCTTCAACAAGGTTATCAAGTTACAAACCCCTTGACATGGTTGCATGAGCCTACCACCTTCCGAGTGAGGCGATCAAGGGACAAACCCTCAACAAGGTTGCATGGGCCTACCACCTCCCGAACGAGGCGATAGATGTTCAAACCCCTCAACAAGGTTACCCGAGCCTACAACCTCCCGAGTGAGGCTTGGCCAATTCCCAAAACTATAGAGATAATATCATATAAATACATTTCTTTCATCATCATAAAGTTGTTCAACCTATAAGACATGCATTGGACCTTCTATTCCTCACGAAACCGTAACTAGATATTTTATCAAACACTTGGCGAGTATGTAGTGCTAGTGTAAAACCATGCATTTCAAGAGTGGAATCATGCTAGAAAATCCAATATAAAACCATCAATAGATACTTGGTAACACACTCAAGCAATATACATCAAAGCACTTCATCAAATCTCACAATGGATCTTAGATTTATAGCTCAAAACATGCTAAAACAATCATAAGTTCATAATACTCCAACATAGTGTGCAGTGAAGTTCATATTAAGCAAGACCCATGAGTAAATTAACTTTAAATCATGCAATTTTCGGTGAAAGAAGGCTTGGGGATCATGGGTGAAAGGAATCCATGAATGAAGCCCACATACCTTGACTTTGGAGAATCCTTGAAGAAGATTGGAGATGGAGACTTGAAGCTTGAATGATAACCTTAAGATTTGGATGAGTTTTGGGACTTGAATTTTGGAGGTGAAATATTGTCTAAGTGTTTGAGATAGTATTTGGGAATGTCCTGAATGGTATAAGGGTGAAATAAGGCTAAGTATAGATATTTTCATGTATGGGGAGGTTTAGGCCCAAGACTCAAAAGCCTTGGACCGACTCAACAAAACTAGCCACTTTTAACACTGAGGCGCGCCACTAGTGTGTCACACCTGGGTACGAAAACGTCACTATTTTTTGCCACTTTGAAATTTTTAAATTCGTTACAATTGCTCTAACATCGAGGTTAGACCCATTCCCCACTCAATTTGACCCCCTGAACAAGATTATTAAGCAGATTTTCGATATCACGCATGAATTTTGAGATATATGGAAATTACGATTCAGGCACTTTCGAGGCATATTTTCGAGCACTTTTTTGGGGTCGTTTCATACTAAAAATGGCTTCATAGATTCCCTACGACACTTGAACGATGCTTTGATACCAAGTTTATCATGCCCCAGGAGGGTACCCTAGGCATAACTGGCACTCAGAGACTATTGCTAGTCCCCAAGCGAACAATCTAGTCCCATCACACTCATTCAATCATTACATTAATGGAAGACATTAAAGAAATCAAGAGAACTATCAACGGGTTATAACTGTCAACTATGCTTATCATATAGAATAAGAACAGGATAGCAATCTCAATAAGAAGGATACAAGGGAAAGGAACCCAACATCATCTAACATTTGTCCATGTCTATGAAGTCTCTATAACTACTATCTAAGAAGGTACCATGATAGGCTATGGCTACCATAGTCTAATAAAAGAACTCAAAGAAATGAATGCAAGTAAAGATGTCCTCTGAAGGCAAGGAGGACTCCCCAAGTCTGAAATCAAGAACTCTAAAACTCAACGATTCGTCTGTTGATGTCCTTTCTCTACAGAATCTGCATCATAAAATGATGTAGCGCCAAAATGGCGTTAGTACGTGAAATGTACTGTATGTAAAATGGCTAAAGTAAATAATACAGGCAAGATAGTGTAAAATGACATCAGATCATCACTCACTCAATCTCAACTTGGTGTAAGGAACTGGACTCTATCACGTCACCATCTATCAAGGTATCATATTATCACATCAACCTCGGAGTACTATCGACATGAAACCTATGTGGGATTTTCTACAACAAACAACCACCACCTATGAGCCAGTGATGATACAACGAAGAAATATCATTTCCATATCAACCTAGTACCTTGTGGGGGTAAAGGGAGAGTCTATTGCGGATCCCAAAGAAGTATATTAATCCCTCTACGGGACAAAGGAAACATCCACTTTCACGGTCCAATCCTCTCCTACGCTGGTCATATAGTAAATGAGTACGAATGGGACTCACTCTTACCCATTTTGGTGCTAATACTCTTCCCCGGACTCGAATGCTCATAAGTCTATCAACATCAGGATGGTTATACAACCAACCTTCCTCAGTCAAGGACCTTATCTTATCTAGACTTCCATCAACTCAAGGACTAAAATCATCCTTTCCAACTCTATCTCAATATCATTTAATCTCTAAGGATACTAATATCATCAACTTCAGCCATCAATACACTCATCTCAGGACACAGACCAAAAAAATCAACATATTCAGACCGTCAAGGCTCTAGACATTACCCCTAGGTTCATTATTGAAGTCTTCAACAAGGAATTCATAAAGGGTAGGTACATTCTCATTCAATAACACATGTAAACAGTAAATTCATAGCATGATGACCATCAATTTAACAAAATACATAGAATTTAGATGAGATTTTCAAATATAACCTTTAAACATTTAACATAAGACCCATTAACTATCAACTATTCACCCTAGACCAATCAAGGGGCACATAGGAGAACAATCCCATGTTCTTGGTAGCATTTACATATCTGGGATGAAGATTTTACTATATATCAACAAGAATTGAACTCAAACTTGGAAATCCTTGGGCTCTTCCGTACTATCTCTCTCAGGAAACTTATGCTTTAAACTTGAAGGTAATGGGTTTTTGAAACCCTTTTGTATGAAATTAGGCTTAAAAATATGTTTTAAGGTATTAGAATGGGTTGGAAATACCTAAAATAATACACTGATCCGGGACATGGGCCCATTGCGCTCCAGTGAACTTTCAGAAATTTCAATCTTTGTCAGAATTGAAGGAAAAACATAATTGTGGGTCCACGATGGGTCCGTATAGCGGTCCCGTCATGCACCCTCACTATTTTTGGTCAAACTTTCAAAAATTATTTTTTGATCTGGTTGTTCTAAAATTAGGTCAAGACCATTTTCCTGCTCGATTTTCCGCACTGATCGTAAATCTGTTCTCGGATTTTCCATTGGAGCTTTGGAAGATGCTCTATGTGAACGATATGTTTTAGGGGCATTTTAATAATTTTATGAGATGTTACAGATGAATTGTAATAGAGTTGATGTCCCTATGATTGTGTTATTTGTTAAACTTCTATAATGTTTTAAGTATTTTACTTATACTGCATAATTGATGGGTTCTAAAAACTTGTTTTTTTGAACACATGATTTGAACTTCTATTTTAAGCATAAACCCTTGATATATTGATTAAAATTGCATGAATGAACCTATGGGATGAGTCTAGAGCCTTGACATGATAAATGTTGATTGTGATTATGATGTGAACATAGTGATAGTGATGAGACTGGATGATCCTATGTGTCTGTATAAATTGAACTCGAATAATTGGTCTTAAATGATTGTCTAACTACTCTTGAATGATGTCATTAGGAACTGATTAGATGGTTAATAGGCTGAAAGGCTTGATTGTGATAGAACTAATAAGTTGAAAGAATACATAAGAGACTTCTAGATTGGAATTTAAATATTTTATGAGCATTGAGTCATGGGAGGAGTATCAAGCACTAAATTGGGAAAGAGTAAGTCCAACTCAAACTCAATAACTATGTAGCCAAATATAGGAGTGGATTGACAGTTAAGTCAGATGTGTTTTGTTTGATAGGTCCCTTAAAAAAGAGCTAACTTGATTTGATTGATGGATGAATGATTGATTGGTCCGTTCTTTACCCTGGCAAAGTATTAAATGGTTATGACAATATCAATGAGATTGTTGTACGATCCTTAGCTAATAAGTGATTGTTATCAGATAAGAGAATGTCACGACCCAAGACTAGGGCCTAGACGTAACATGGTGAATGAAAAGCCCAAAGGCAACCCAAACAAGCCTATCAACATATCATTTGCACATCCTTTGTTGCGGAATATAAAACAAACATTCAAAAAATAATTCTAGGGGAATAAGGGCTTATGACTCACGCTATGAGGATAGATAGGGGAAAGAGATTTGCGTGAATCACATAACAAGCAAGTACTAAGGAGAGGGTAAGGAGGACTCAAGCTATGGGGAAATAGGGACTTAGGACTTTCATCACTTTCCATCACTATCAATAGCACCAAATAGTATCACATAAGGGATAGGGTCTAAGGAATAAGTTTCTGTGAAATCTCAATATCAAATTATAGGTACATAGCATAGTATCCAACAACACCTCCAAGCATGAATAGGACGGGCGACAAGACATGTTCAAGGCTCACCCTCAAACAAGGAAGTAAAGTGGAATAATGATCCAACATAAGTAAGATAGAAACCAGATATTGTCCTTGAGCTGGAGGACTCACTAACTCTCTTCTTTCAATGATCTAAAGCTAACCACGTGGAGGATATCGATGAGTGTAGGTCCTTGCATGGTTAAATCATGCAAGCATAGAAGTATGCATCAGTACTTGAAATATACTGGTATATAGGTATGTAGTGCATGACATGAAAATAAATAATGAAATAGATCATGCTAAGTCATGTGATTAAAAAAATGATACATTTACAAAGGCATTAGTAAGTCGTAATCAAGCTAATATTATTTAAACATAAAGGACAATTTAGAAAAAATATAGTAGGATGCATCGATGACCATAATCGAGAATAGGCAAATTATATAAACTTGGAATATACATATGGGTGATCATTTAGACATTTTACTCTCATCATAGAACATGGAATAATACACATAAGAAATATAGAACTTACCATTACTTGAATGCAAGATAGGTCACATAAACTTAAATTAGTGAGAAATACACGATGTCATACATAATTAAAGTATTAATATTCTTGGGTGATCAATACATCACTTTACATAAAATACTATTTTATCATGAAAGGAACATTGATAATCATAATGGAGACCACCTTACACACTTGTAGACATCATCATATATCTTTAGAGAAAATACAATTTGAACTTGTGAAACAATGAATCGTTGAAACTTTAAAATCACCTTTGGACATAACAAAGGAACCATATTAATTTATCATAAGGGGACCTATTGGGAACATTAGGAGAACTTGAACATAGGTGATAAAACATTTGATTTCTTAAAACGATGAGTTATATAAATTTGAAACACCATCAATAGTAGTAAGCATATTTGGACATAATAATAAGGAATCATCATAATCATCCTAAGAGAATATCTTCGGGACACGAGCATATATAAGAAAACCATAGATCAAAAGTGACATATACCATAAAGCTTTGGGGAGTTCATAAAAGATAGTGAGAAAAACCATAAACAATATCAACTATGTGAGCTTATCCATGGAGTCTTGATGTTTCCCCTGCACCGGAAGAAAAGGGGAAGTCACTTTCCAAGGTGAACCTTCTAGTGCCTAAGTGGAACCATTAAGCCTCATATGAACTGGGTACTCACCTCTAGTTATTGGACTCGGGTACTCGCCTCATGCCCGGACTCGGATACTCGCCTCAAACCCTCATATTTAGGGTACGCACCTCTTAGGGATTGAGTAATCACCTCTAACCCCTTTACTTACAATGGCACGTTATTTTAGGACTTGGGTGATCACCTCTAGTCCACTGGTGCTAGGTAGTGTCTCACAAGAGTAAGGAAATCATAGGTCATAGCATCATATCAGAAAATCATTTCATGTTATGTGGGAGGGCTACTTTTCGAATTCCCAACCCATTGATATCATAAAGTCAAAGTCATAAGATAACTCCTTAACCATTCCTTAGATGGGAGATCCTCCACCATAATATATTCATTCATTAAATAGATAGGAGATCCTCTACCATCAACATTCATTAATAAGAAACGTTTCATAAGTGTAACGACCCAATCCTAGGTCCTAGACGTGACATGGCGAATGGGAACCCAATTGTTTCTTGGATTTCTGTGTCAGCCCGGCTGGGACCAAACAAGCCTATTAGCATATCAATCACATATCCTTGATCGTGAAAACAAAGTAAACAATAATAAAAGATATAATAAAAAGGGAAGCGGTACTGAGGGAAAGCTTGATATTCATAAAAATATTTAGTCAAGCTCATAGCATAAGTACATCATAATATCCAACAACACCTCTAACATGGAATGGAACGAGGGCGAAGACATTCTCCGAGCTCACCCTCATAATAACAAGTGTTCACCTTAAAGAAGTCTCAAAATAGAAAGAATAAGGTAGATGGTGTCCTCGGGCTTGAGGACTCACCAAGCTTATCTCCAAAGTATCAACTAGCCATGTGGAGGATGATCAAAAGGTGCTCCAGTCCCTACATGGTAATATCATGTAGGTATAGAGTATGCGTTAGTACGTTTGAATGTACTAAGTATGCGGGATGCAATGCAATAAGACATGAGACAATATAGTCAAAATGCATAATCATAAGCAATAGATATATGTAATCTCAATATGGCATGCATGATCAATACTTATAATAATACATGCTAGTAAATCAATCATCTTGTACAATATATATAGTATACACTTGTGTGGGAAGCGACCTCAACTGACATAGACCAAGCAGCTACAACTTGGAATCTAAGGCATGACACCCCCTCGGTAAGGTGGAACGGGCATGACACCCTCTAGCTAGGTGTGGTCTACTTGCCAAGGTAAACCAAACATGATAACATCATTAGTTGGATCCACTAGTATAGCAAGGTAATAAACATAATCCTATGATGGCATATAGTTTAGAGATAAAAGACTTTATGTAAGGGCCCCTTGAGTCGAGCCCCCATCTTAAGTCTCAATCGGTGCTATGTCAAATCCCACAGAATACTTGAAATAATCATAACTTGTATAACATGTAAGAAACATGAAAACATGACATGAATAGCTCTTGAAACATGCTTGACCTCTAATTTTGAACCTAACTTGAAACATGAGAGTAGATAATAATCATACATAAACCCTTGCTTTAACATGAATGACTCACAAGAGATAAAAATCTTTAAATAGGGCTTTGCTTTTAATCTATAAAATCATAGATAATTTTCATGAATTCAAGACATACTTTCCCTTAATCATCATATAGCCATTAACTTGCAAATAAGGAAATAGATCATCAATAACTTGAGAATTCTTGACTTGACATTTTATCAAACACTTGGTGGGTTGATGATATTAGTTCAAAATCATGCAATTTGAGAGTGAAATAAAATGAGAAAACTTAATGGAAATCAACCCACCAATATGTAGTAAAACCCTCATGAAGGTTACTTTGGAATCTATTACAAAAGTAATGATAAAGCATAGCTCCATAACTTAAACAATGCATAATAACAATAGATATAATCAAATCATGGTATAAGCTTGAAATAGATAGTCATGCATAGTCAATCAATATTTCATAAAACCCCAGCATGATTCATGCTCATAATTCATAATAAGAGATACCCAGATGTAATACAACTTGAAAACATGTAATTTTTATAAAAAAAAGAAAATGAAATGGATGAAACTCACATACCTCAAACTTGAGTTTTCTTGAGATGAACTTGAAGAAAACTTAGAGCTTGAAGTGAATCCTTGAGTTCTAAAGTAAGCTTGAAATACTTGAATTTGGTATGAGATATTTGGTTAAGTCTTGGAGATATTTTTGTGAGGATCTTGAGTAATATAGTGTTGAAAAATGGCTAAGTATAGGTGATTTTACATCTAAGTGGGCATGAGGCTCTAACCCCAATGCCCTTGGCCGAAATAGAAAAACCATGGAAAAACATACACTGGTTCGCGTCCTTGGCGCGATGTGGACCCATCGCGTGGGCAACATTTGTACTGCTCTGCACCCCTAGCGCATCGTGGCCAGGGCACTGATGATTTGTGTAAATAGTAAATTAGCAAAAATATTTTTCACTACGGGTCCTCTAAAATCTGAGTTGTACCTATTTCCCACTCAATTTTGCCCCCTGATCGAGAATATAAGGTCAGATTTTCGATATCGTGCACAGATTTTGTGATATATGGATATTACGATTATGGACATTTCCGAAGCACATTTTGGTCCATTTCAAAAAGTCAATAATAAATGTAGAATGTCTCATAAACCTTTATTTCTCATTATTGAGACACCATACTTCAAGGCATATAGTGAATATCATCAATTTAAATCATTTTTAAACAACCCATCACAATCGTACATATCATCTTTCAAAAACATAGACATGAAAACATGAAATTCATCCCATACAATCCTTAACTTCATAGTATCTCATGGTATCACAACATTTATAGCTTTGAATATCATAAACAAGCTCATCAAATCATTACATCATAACATCAAATAAAGGGCTTTATATCATTTATAACATTCTCACGAACTCATAGCATGCTTAATTTGCCTTTAAAATTAACAACATTCATAAATCATGTGTCTTATCATAAACCCTTCATCACACAAGAGATTTATCATATAACTTAGTCTAAACATGGTGGGTATATGTATTTAAGCTTCAATTACAGAATTCAAGAGTAAGGAATATGAGAGGGATAACTTAAAGTCATTTCAAACAACCCACCAACATACTTGCAAAACCTTAGTTTGGGTGTCATGAAAACTATCTCAATCATTAGTAGGAACCCATGCATCTATAAATCAAAAATCAACAAATTTCCAACTTTTTTCATGTAATGGAGTGATAATAAAAAATATCATAAAGAATTAGTCATTAGAAACAAGAAATTTGATAAAAAATACTTTGGGGGCTCCACGGGTGAAAGGACCCATAGATGAAGACCCACATACCTTAATCTTGGAGTTTTCTTGAAAAAGTACTTGAGTAAAAATTGAGAGTTGAATTAGGTTGTTGAAATCCAGAAAAAGTTCTTGAGATTCTAGAATTTTAATGGGATAGTTGATGATATTTTGGAGAGGATTTTGAGAGACTCTTGAGAGCTTTTGGAGTGAAAATGGCTAAGGAATGAGCGTTTTCCATCTACATAAGCAAATGGGATATTACCCAATTCCCCCTAAGTGAAAAAGAAGGGTTTTTTTGGACTTTTTGAACTAGGCCGCGACAGGTCTGCATCGCCGCCTGGTCGCACATAGCTACTGGTTTTCGAAATTTCACCAAAAAAATTATTTTTCTAGCATGGTCAAAATATAGCTTGCACGTAACCCTTTTTCCACACAATTTTGCCCTCTGAACAAGAATATGAAGTTGGATTTGAGAAATGCTGCATGAATTTTGAGATATTAAAAAATACATCGTAGGATATTTCTGAGCTACGTTGAGGGATGTTGCATTGCAAAACCCCAATTTGGATGTCATGAAAACCATTTCAAAATTCATAATATTTTCAAATCTTTCAAGAGGCCATGACTTACAAAGTTTTAGTATAATAAGCATATCATAATCTCAATCATTGGTAGGAGCCCATGCATCAATAAATCAAGAATCAACAAATTTTCAACATTTTTCATGTAGTGGACCCAACTCAGGGGCCGTGGCTAGTGCCGATTAGGCATCTAATACAACCATTAAATCTAAAGACCAACATATCCACCGGGAAATCTACCAAAATTTCGGCAGAGTTTTCTGTGTTTTATGAACTAGCCTCGCCTGCAAGAAAAACCCAACAGCTTCCCAGACAACAATACAAAAATATATTTCCTTATACATAAACATAAGTGCGGGCCGACAAGGTCTCCGCTGCGGTCCTGCCGCCTAATAATCATGTC